>PVJS01013780.1:0-32745 GCA_004027185.1 Glis glis | reverse complement strand
CATGAGCCACCATGCCTAGCTCGAAACAGGGTCTCAGTAAGTTGTTGAGGCTGGCCTTAAACCTGTGATCCTCATGTTTCAGCCTCCCAAGAACTGGGATTACAGGCCTAGGCCAGTATTCCTGGCTTGTAGCAGCTTTATAGTCACCAAAAATTGGAAAGAACCCACAGGCCCTTCCACTCATGAATGATCAGCGAACTTGTGGTTTATCCACATGGTGAAAGACTGTTCAGCATCAACAAAGACTGCACGACAGGTCCACAGGACCTCGCTGCTGTGCGCCAGGAGCCAGGCACAAGAGGTGACAGGCCTTGATGTGAGAATCTGGAAAAGGTACTACTATGGGGACAGAAAACAGGCCAGTGGCTACCTGGGGCCAGGGAACTTTCTGGGGTGACGGCAATACAGTCAGCTTTCCATATCCTTTGGTTCTACATCCTCGGCTTCAACCAACAGAGGATTGAAAATATTCGAAAAAAAAAACTGCATCCATACTGAACATGTACAGATTTTTTTTCTTGTTATTTTTTCCTAAACAATACAGTATAACAACTTTTTTTTTTGGGGTACTGGGGATTGAACTCAGGGGCATTCTATCTCCAAGCTACACCCCCAGCCCTATTTTACTTTTTATTTTGAAACACGGTCTTGCTAAGTTGCTGAGGGTCTCGCTAAATTGCTGAAGCTGGCTTTGAACCTGTGATCCTCCTGTCTCGGTCTCCCAAGTACTGGGATTACAGGTGTGGGTCACCACACTCGACACAGTATAACACTATTTATATAGCCTTTACATTATAGTAGGTATTATAAGTAATTGCAAGATGAGTTAAAGTATATGACAGGATGCGCATAGGTTAGATGTAAATACCACACCTTTTTATACAAGGGACTTGAGCATCCATGGATTTTGGTCTCTGTGGGGGTCCTGGAACCAAGCCCCTGTGGAAATTGAGGGACAGCTGTATTCTCTGTCTTGGCTGTGGTGGTGGTAACAAGATAGTATGTGTTGCGCAAACTTCAAACAGGGAGAAACTTACTGTATGCAAACTATATCTCAATAAACCTGACTTAAAAATAAAGTTGGGAGCCGGGCGTGGTGGCGCACGCTTATAATCCCAGTACTTGGGAGGCTGAGACCCGAGGATCCAGGTTCGCGGCCAGCCTCAGCTACTTAGTGAGGCCCTCTGTAACTTGGTGAGACCCTGTTTCAAAATAAAGAATAAAAAATAGGGCTGGGGGTGTAGCTCAGAGGTAGAATGCTCCTGGGTTCAAACCCCAGTACAGCCAAAAAAAAGTTGGGCCAGGTGTGGTGGTGCACGCTTGTAATCCCAGTACTTGGGAGGCTGAGACAGAAGGATCACAGGTTCGCAGGCAGCCTCCTCTACTTAGTGAAGCCCTCTGCAACTTAGTGAGATCTTGTTTCAAAGTAAAAAATAAAAAATAGGGCTGGGGGTGTAGCTCGGAGGTAGAATACCCCTGGGTTCAATCCCCAGTACCGTAACAAACAAACAAAAAGTTGGGGTTTCCTTAACTTACCACCCAAAGGTGGTGAATTTTTTTTTTTTTTTGTGGTACTGGAGATTGAACCGAGGAGTGCTCTACCACTGAGCTACACCCCCAGCCCTATTTTAATTTTTTTTTTTTTTTTTGCGGTACTGGGGATTGAACCCAGGGGATTCTATATCTGAGTTATATCTCCAGCCCTATTTTTATTTATCATTATTTATTTATCAAATATTATCATAATTTTTTTGGTACTGGGGATTGAACCCAGGGGCATTCTAACTCTGAGCTACAACCCCAGCCCTATTTTTTATTCTTTATTTTGAAACAGGGTCTCGCTAAGTTGCGGAGGGCCTCACTAAGTAGCTGAGGCTGGCTGCAAACCTATGATTCTCCTGTCTCAGCCTCCCAAGTATGGGGATTGCAAGCATGCGCCACCATGTCCGGCTTATTTTTTATTTTCAAACAGGGTCTCACTAAGTTGCTAACTTAAGTGGCTGAGGTTGACCTCGAACCCGCAATCCTCCTATCTCGGCCTCCCATCTACCACTGGGAATGCAGTCCTGAGCCACCCTGGCTTGAGTTCCATTCCTTGATCTTCAGTTGGAAATTTCTTTCTGGGTGGGGTGGGGCAGCGGCTCGGCCGCACACTCACGTCTTCACGTAGGGGTCCGAGTAGCCGTTGGCATCCATGGCAGCCAGGTGTGCACACCGCACGATGCCCACCAGCAGGCCCTGCTTCTGCGAGCTGTATTTGAGGGAGATGAGGATGCGGCCTCGCTCCTCCAGGGACTTGTCCTCGGTCTTGTCCACCTGGTGGGCGGGGCAGTCACTCAGAGGTCCCTCCTGCTCCACCCCTCAGCTGCCGGCTCTGCTGCTGAGCCTGGCCACCGGCCACCGCACAGCTGTGCCTCATCAGGGCCCTGCCTCATCAGCCCTGTCCTCTCCCTTCCTATGGGGTCTCAGAGAAAGGTCTGCCCAGGTCACATGGGGCCTGCCGGAAGGCAAGCGTCCTCCCGGCCTAGTGCCTCTGGGGGTGCTTCCCGGAGCCTCCCAGTGTTGGGGAGGCCCCTCGGGAGAACACAGAAGATGGGGCTTTGTCCCCTTCCCAACCTCAGGGCAGCTGGGGGCTGCATGGAGAAACCGTCGAGTCCACTCCTGGGCCTCAGCAGTGCCCAGGGCCTGCCCCAGGTGAGACCCCAATGCCAGGCTGAGACGCCTCCTGTCTGCCCCCACCCGACCACCCGAGCACTTCTCTGCTTCTTGTTCCCCCAGAGACCCTGTGTTTCTTCCTTCTGGCTTCTGCCACCTGGCCCCCCTCTCCTCTGCCCTCTGCCCACCCAGACATGCCCAGCTTGAACCGATGTCCAAGGGTCCCTCCTAGGACTCAGCTCCTCTATGCAGGCCCAGCTTTTGCCCACCCCTGAGCTCTGCCTGGCACTAACACGAGTCCCCACATGACCACATCCAAATCTTCCTGGAACTGAGACCTCTGTGAGGTGAGGGAGAGGGATGCTTAGTAGGGAAGATGTACCCATGGCTCACAGGCTGCCTTTCTCCACTCCCACACCCAGAGCAGACATGACTAATCGATCGCAGTATTTGCCCTGAGCTCCAAATGCAGCCTCAGTATCCTTCTCATTCCAGTGCTCAGGCAGCCATTATCAATGGATCAGGCTGGGTGTGTGTGAGATTGAACCATCTGCCACGCTGGCTGAGGGCTTTGTGTCTGAGGGCCCACTAAACTGTGGCACTTGTGCTGATGTATGTCTGTGTGATGTGGGATCGCAGGTTCGAGGACAGCCTCAGCAAAGAGTAAGACTCTCATTAACCTAGCAAGACCCTGTTTCAAAATAAAAATAAAATAGGGCTGGGGGTGTAGTGGGAAGTAGAATGTCCCTGGGTTCAATCCCCAGTGCCACAAAATAAATAAATAAATAAATAAATAAATAAATAAGCCGGGTGGCGCACGCTTGTAATCCCAGTACTTGGGAGGCTGAGACCAGAGGATCTGGGTTCGTGGCCAGCCTCAGCTACTTAGTGAGGCCCTCTGCAACTTAGTGAGACCCTGTTTCAAAATAAAGAATAAAAAATAGGGCTGGGGGTACAGCTCGGAGGTAGAATGCCCCTGGGTTCAATCCCCAGTACCGCAAAAACAAAAAAAAAGAAATGTGCCACCAAAATGTGTCTTTATTTTTGAGTGGCTCCCTGAACTCCACATTGTGGTCACTGTGTATCCCCAAACTGGGCAATAAGCTTGTAGCAAAGTCCAGCGAGACTCAGCAATGTCCAAATCATGCCCTGTGCACAGGCACACTCTCACCAACACACGCTCATGCACCCACGTATACTCACACAGAGACACACACGCACTCACATGCTCTCACACAAGCACACTTACACATGCTCTTCACACCATCCACACACATGCATGCAGGCACACCCACGTGCACAGTGCTGACTGTGTAACTCTGCAATCAGGACTTGGGACACAGCGACTGCAGGTGCCGACGCTGCCTTCCTGAGTGATACAGATGGTTTGGAAAAACGGGGTTACCTGTGGTTAGTGACTAATAATAAAATGGAAAAGGTTATATCCATCACACAAATGTCTGTGAGTGGGAGAGAATGTGACAGCAGAATAAAATTTGATCAGGTTATGCAAAAAGGTGGGACAGGCTTCGCCCTGGCCACGGCTGCCTGGTTGCTAGGCCTTGGCTTGGGCTGAGCTCACCGCCAGGCTGGGCTCACAGGGAGATGGCTGCCGGGTTTTGTCCTGCACCTTCCCTTTGCTCAGGCCTCTGGAGGAACCATGTGCCACCACCCATGTCCTGAACACTGGGCAGTGGAGGGTCAAGCATTTCTTTGACCGTGGCGCCCTGGGGACTCCTGGCAACCCCTCCAGCCCTTCTGACCAGGGTGAAGGCAAGGCTGCAGAGAGAAGGGAGGGCGGGAGGGCGGAGAGGGACAGAGACGGAGACCAGGGAGGCTCAGCTGCTGCAGCCGGCCGGGGGGTAAAATCTGTTCTGACATCATTTTCAAACAATCGCAATTTCTAGGAAAGAATGATTTGCTGTCTCCTCTGGGTGCCTCGCAGGCACTTCAAGTCTAACATGTTCCAGCTGGGCTGAGCCACTGGTGCCCCGCTGCTCCTGGTTAATGCTGCCTCGTCTGCCCCATTGCTCGGGCCCACTCGCCTGGCTGCCCAAGGCCCAGTCTGCTGGTGTGCTAGCTCCTCCCGCCAGGGCTGTGGTCATCTGACTGGTCCCTGGCCCTCACCCTCTCCTCCCTCTTCTTCTGAGTCCAGGAGGCAGCAAACCTGCTAAAATGTCACCAGATGCAATACCTGTGCAGAGCACTCTCCTGGGGCCCCTTGTGACCCTTGTCTCCCCTCTGGGGACAGCCTCCCCTCTGTGCTCTCTGCTCCACTCATCAGCCCTGTGCCTCCAGCAAGCAGGGCATCTGCCCATCTCCCAGGCCCCCTCAACCACACGGGTGCATAGCAGGTGTTCAGCGGACCCTCCCGGCCCTGAGCCTGCAGGGAGGAGCCTGCGCCCGCTCACCGGCAGCTGCTTCTCCAGGCAGATGCTGAACGTCTTGGTGTGGTTGGGTTTCAGCTTTTTCAGGGGCACACGTGTCTCCCCGATGAACTCGTTGTGGCGGAATTTGTCCTCATCGCACACAGAGATCCTGGGGGACAAGGGGAACAGCCAGCACCTCAGTCACACGGGCACCCCCAGTCTGCTTCCAAAGCCAGGGGGATGTGCAGGCGGTGGGTGTGGGTGGGCGGCGGCCCCTGTGAGTGGGGCCGGGGCCCTCACCCACCGGAGGGTCTTGCGGATCATGTCCTCATCGGTGATTCCGTAGTAAGTGAGGGTCTCATTCCATGTGGGGTTCAGTGTGTTTCGCAGAGTTTTTGTTCTGAGCTTATTTGCCTGCAGAAGGGAAGAGCGATCTTATTAGCACTGAATGAGCGTGGGAGGCAGGATAACGGCCCCAAAGGTGGCCCTATTCTAACCCCAGACCCGTGGATGTGCTGTCTTTTTTTGGTTTTGGTGGTACAGGGTGCTCTACCACCGAGCTGCACTCTCAGCCCATTGTATTTTATTTATTTTTTTCCAGAAAACCTAAAGGTGAAAATACAGTGCAGGTCTTTATTTTACAATATGATAATTATCTAATTAAAATTAATTTAACACAATATACAAAGTATTAATAGAAGTAACAAGTTCAACAAGCACTTCACATTCAGAAATGTAGGAGCCGGGTGTGGTGGCACACGCTTGTAATCCCAGTACTTGGGAGGCTGAGACCGGAGGATCTGGGTTCGCAGTCAGCCTCAGCTAATTAGTGAGGCCCTCCAGAACTTCGTGAGACCCGGTTTCAAAATAAAGGATAAAAAATAGGGCTGGGGGTGTAGCTCGGAGGTAGAACGCCCCTGGGTTCAATTCCTGGTACCGCAAAAAAAAAAAAAAATTCAGAAATGTTGAGATGGCAAAACTACAGTATCTTTTCCATCAAGGAATCTAGCTCACTAGTTCTGGTTAACACTAACCCTCCAAAGCACTTCTTCAGGCATGCAAAAAACAGGACTGACAGGTTTAATCTGTTCTTTTCCCAGACGTGACAATCCAGCAATGCCAAATAATGTATGAAAAGGATCCACCATGTCTCCTGGCCTGTCTGCAAAACCTCCAGTTTGTTCATCTTGACATGCTCAGATGAAACTACGAAGTTTCTATCGATCCAATGAAGCCTTCCAATCATCTTTAGGGAAGCCAATACCCACGATGAATAACAGACATCTGGTAACTTCTCTGGCCTTCCACCTGAGGGTAACTGGTTCACAAAGCCATCAACCAAGTAAATCAGAATTTACTCGATGCAACTGACTAGTAATAGCCAGAAATCCTGTGCAACAATAGATCTGTCCAGCATGGGATTCAGAACCTGGTCTACAACCAAATCCACCACTGAAATTCATCCAAGATAAAATAAACTCAACCGCCTTTTCCACATCGATAGCATCAGGCTTCCCCAACAGAGCCAAAGTTTCCACTGCACAAAAGGAGACTCTTGTATCAATTTCTCCCTATTTTACTAAGTGGATTTTCACATCCCATGAAGCAGCTGGTCTCTGGTCTGCACTGTTTAGCCCTTATCATTTATTTATTTATTTTTTGCGGTACTGAGGATTGAACCCAGGGACACTGTACCTCCAGGCTACGCCCCCAGCCCTATTTTTTATTCTTTATTTTGAAACAGGGTCTCATTAAGTTGTGGAGGGCCTCACTAAGTAGCTGAGGCTGGCCGCGAACCCGGATCCTCCGGTCTCAGCCTCCCAAGTACTGGGATTACAAACGTGCGCCACCACGCCTGGCAGCCCTTATCTTTTGGACTGGCCCCCTCTATTCCAGTGCTCCTGTATGTGAATAAAATTACCACAGGGCATGCTGAACATCTGGCAGACCATCAACTCCACTTAGACCACTGCTGAGTGGAACTCCCTATGTCTCTAGCAAAAGAACCATCTTCTTTCTGTAGACTCTCAACGTATTCTACAACCTTACTTACGTCAGTAACATTAATACTATCATACAAAGTAAGAATCTGGACAGCACTAAGAGAATACAGAAGATGAGGGTCATGTACTTATTCCACAACACTCATGTTGGCATGACTTAATAAATGCCAGCATTTCTTCTCTATTCACGTGATGAAGTTGTCCCATAAGATCCATCACTGTCAGACCCCAGTAGATGCCACTCATTCTCAAATAATTACACAGTATTCATATTCACCTTTCTTTGAGCTATAGGATGCGATATAATCTGCATGTTTCTTCAGTAAAAGGTTGACAGGTGCATCAGACTTGATAGTAACATCCTTCAGTGGTGTGCCCTGTTAATTCCAGTACTTGGGAGGCTGAGACAGAAGGATCGCAAATTGAAGGACGGTCTCAGCAAGGAGTGAGACTCAGCAAACTAGCAAGACCCATGTCTGAGAGCGAAAAGACTAATTATTTATTTATTCACTTTTTTGTGGTACTGGGGGATTGAACCCAGGGGCATTCTACCTCTGAACTACATCTTCAACCCTATTTTCTTTTTTTTTTTTGCGGTACCGGGGATTGAACGCAGGGGCGTTCTACCTCTGCGCTACGCCCCCGGCTCTATATTTTTATACTTTATTTTGAAACCGGGTCTCACGAAGTTGCAGAGGGCCTCACTAGGTAGAGAGAAAGAGAGAGACAGGGAGAGAGAGAAAGAGAGAGAGAGAGAGCTGAGGCTGGCCGCGAACCCGGATCCTCCGGTCTCCGCCTCCCAAAGTACTGGGATTACAAGCGTGCGCCACCACGCCCGGCACCCCCAACCCTTTTAAGATAGGGTCTTGCTGAGGCTGGTCTCGAACTTATAATCCTCCTTTCTCAGCCTCTCAAATACTGGGATTACAAGTGTGTGCTACCACTCCTGGCTAGACACGTTGATTTTTTTTTTCTTTAGGCACCGGGGACTGAACCCAGGGGCATTCTACCTCTGATCTGCATCCCCAGCCCGTTTTTAATTTTTATTTATTTATTTATTTATTTATTTATTTATTTATTTATTTTGCGGTACCAGGGATTGAACCCAGGGGCATTTTACCTCTGAGCTACATGCTCGGCCCTATTTTTTATACTTTATTTTGAAACCGGGTCTCACGAAGTTGCGGAGGGCCTTACTAAGTAGCTGAGGCTGGCCACGAACCTGGATCCTCCGGTCTCAGCCTCCCAAGTACTGGGATTACAAGCGTGCGCCACCACGCCCGGCTATTTATTTTTACTTTTTGAAACAGGGTTTCACTAAGTTGCTGAAGCTGGCCTCAAATCTGCAATCTTCCTGTTTCAGCTTCCCAAGTACTGGGATTACACCTTGATTTTTTTCTTTTTTTTTTGTGGTACTGGGGATTGAACCCAGAGGCATTCTACCTCCAAGGTACACCCCAGCCCTATTTTATTTTTATTTTTTGAAACAGGGTCTCACTGGGTTGATGAGAGTCTCACTATTGTTGAGGCTGTCCTTGAACCTGCGATCCTCCTGTCTCAGGCTCCCAAGTACTGGGATTACAGGCGTGGGTCACCATGCCCAGCTGACACTTTGATTTTTAACCCAGTGAGACCTAGGTCAGAGTTCTAACCTTAGAGTGGTAAGATAGTAAATGTGTGTTGTTTTGAGCCACTAAGTTTGTTTGTTTTTTTTTTTTTTTTTCAGTACTGGGGATTGAACCCAGGGCATTCTACCTGTGAGCTACATCCCCAGCCCTATTTTTTATTCTTTATTTTGAAACAGGGTCTCACTAAGTTGCAGAGGGCCTCACTAAGTAGCTGAGGCTGGCCGCGAACCCGGATCCTCCTGTCTCAGCCTCCCAAGTACTGAGATTACAATCGTGCGCCACCATGCCCGGCAGAGCCACCAAGTTTGTGATAGTTTGTTGCAGCAGCCAATGGGAGGCTCACATGAGTAGGTGCCCTCTCTCCCAGGGTCCTGGTGGTAGTGGGTTCAGTTCTGCAGGGCTGTGTGTGGAAGCTGGCTGGCGGGAATCCCAGTCATGGAGCTGGGCCGCCCCCTTCCTGGAGCATCCTGCATGCTTGCTCCTCACTTTGCTCGGGCTGTCCTTTCTGTCTGGTTTTTATTTTTTTTTTTTTGCGGTACCGGGGATTGAACCCAGGGGTGTTCTACCTCCGCGCTACACCCCCGGCCCTATTTTTTATACTTTATTTTGAAACCGGGTCTCACGAAGTTGCGGAGGGCCTCACTAGGTAGAGAGAGAGAGAAAGAGAGAGAGAGAGAGCGAGCGAGCTGAGGTTGGCCGCAAACCCGGATCCTCCGGTCTCCGCCTCCCAAAGTACTGGGATTACAAGCGTGCACCACCACGCCCGGCCCTGTCCTTTCTGTCTGGAATCCACCCTCTCCTAGAGAATGCCTTGTGTGTGGCCTGTGCAAGCTGGAATATTGCCTCCACTCCCTCTACTTCTGTGTGCCTGCTAGGTCATCCAGAATGGGAACAGGTGGTCAAATAAATTGGACAGATACTGTCTACTCGGTTCTCCTTAGGGAGAACCATAGAGCAGCCTATCAACACATTAAAGGCTCTTGATAATTCTGTAGTCAAGAAACCCATTTCACAATGGTTCAATGTTTCAAAGAGTTAGTGGCCATGGAATTCTAAATCCTCTTTTTTTCTTCGTATAATATTAACCTCCAGCTGAGACTGCTTCTTCCTCTCCGCATCCCCCACCCAGTACTGGGGATTGAACCCAGGGACATTCTACCTCTAAGCTACACCCCCGGCCTGATTTTTTAACTTTTTATTTTTATTTTATTTATTTTTTGTGGTACTGGGTGTAGAACCCAGGGGCCTTTTATCTCTGGGCTACACCCCCAGCCCTATTTTATTTTTTAGTTGGAAACAGGGTCTCGCTAAGTTGCTGAGAGCCTAACTAACTTGCTGAGGCTAGCTTCAAACCCTCAATCTTCCTGTCTCAGCCTCTCAAATACTGGGATTACAAGTGTACACCACCATACCCGGCTTACCTTTTATTTTTTTGTGGGGCTGGGGATTGAGCCCAGGGACATTCTATCTCTGAGCTACACCCCACAAGCCGTATTTTATTTTTTATTTGGAAACAGGGTCTCACTAAGCTGATGTGAGCCTCACAAACCTGAGACCCTCCTGTCCCAGTCTCCCAAGTACTGGAATTATAGGCATGTGCCACCAGGCCCAGCTTACTTTTTTTTTTTTACTTTTTTTTTTGCAGTACTGGGGATTGAACCCAGGGGCGTTCTACCTCCGCGCTATACCCCCGGCCCTATTTTTTATACTTTATTTTGAAACTGGGTCTCACGAAGTTGCGGAGGGCCTCACTAAGGAGAGAGAGAGAGAGAGAGAGAGAAAGAGAAACAGGGAGAGAGAGCGAGAGAGCTGAGACTGGCCGCGAACCCGGATCCTCCGGTCTCCGCCTCCCAAAGTACTGGGATTACAAGCGGCCACCACGTCCGGCGTCCCAGCTTACTTTTTATTTTGAAACTGTCTTGATAAGTTGCTGAGAACCTTACTAAGTTGTTGGGGATGGCCTCAAACCTGCCATCCTCCTGTCTTGGCCTCCAAAGTACTGAGATTACAGATGTGAGCCATCACACCCAGCTGAAACTGCTTCTTATAAAATGCTGGTCTGAGCCGGGTGTGGTGGCATATGCTTGTAATCCCAGTACTTGAGAGGCTGAGACAGGAGGATTGCAGGTCTGCGGCCAGCCTCAGCAACTTGTGAGGCCCTCTGCAACTTAGTAAGACCCTGTTTCAAAATAAAGAATAAAAAATAGGGCTGGGGGTGTAGCTTGGAGGTAGAATGTCCCTGAGTTCAATCCCCAGTACCACAAAAAATAAATAAATAAAATAAAGTAAAATAGCCGGGCGTGGTGGCACACGCTTGTAATCCCAGTACTTTGGGAGGCGGAGACCGGAGGATCCGGGTTCGTGGCCAGCCTCACCTCTCTCTCTCTCCTTAGTGAGGCTCTCCGCAACTTCGTGAGACCCGGTTTCAAAATAAAGTATAAAAAATAGGGCTGGGGGCGTAGCGCAGAGGTGGAATGTCCCTGCATTCAATCCCCGGTACCGCAAAAAAAAAAAAAGTAAAATAAAATGCTGGCCTGGAAATTCTTGAGGGGGGCTCCCCCGACTGAGCACGTAGGCAGTGCTGACTCACGGGGTCCCTGGAAGGCTGAGAGGGTGCGGGGCTGGCTGAGTGATCTGGTGGAGGTGGCTGGCTGAGGTCCCACAGCTTGCTTGGGCCCATCAGTGTGCAGGCCGGGGTGACCCCTCACCTTACTGGCTCCCGGCAGCAGGTGCAGCTTGACGTAGGGGTCTGCCAGCCCGTTGTGGTCCATCGGCTTCAGGCCCTGAGTGGAGAACAGCGGACGGTGTGAACGGAAATCAGAGACACAGAGCAGCCTGCGCTTCGGATGCCTGAGCCAGCAGCGGCTGCTTGTCCGCTGGGTCTCCTGTCGGGGTCCATTCATGGTTGGGTCCTCTTCCCAGAAGCACCCTGACCCCACACCCCCAAACCCCCAACGGGGAAGCATGAGGACAGCTCAGTGTGGTGTGGCCTCCCGCCCTCCTGGCTCTGAGCAGCTGCCTGGCCTCTCGCCTACCCTCCTTGTCATGGAAGCCAGGCGACTCACCTTGCTCTGAACAAACCTCATGCTCCTTCTTTGGTCTGGCCCCTTCCTCTTCTGGACTCCCTTTTCCCACTTTCAGCGGGGACTTCCCTCCCTCATCCTAAACCCACATAACCCTCATGCACGTGCTCCCCTCCATGGCCGCAGAGTGCTCCAGGTCCTAGGGGAGCCGTGGGGGCCAGGCTCAGCTTCTCTCTGGATTTGCCCCAGCATCAGCCAGTCTGTGTCTGCAGAGATCACAGGCTGCCCAGCCACAGAGGGTCCCTCCACAAGATGGCACCCCTCACTAACTTTGCTTTCAGTTCCTTTGGAAAACTCAGGTGTGCACGGCTGGAGACCAAAGGAATCACAGATAGGGGCTTGGCTACCTTGGGCAGACGCTTGCTTCTGGAAATTACACTCTTTCCCTTCTGAGGCGGCGTACAGGACTGTAGGTAGGGAGAGAGCTGCCGCACGTGGGGCAGAGCCTGCAGCCCGGGGCTTGAGTCACAGACCAGCTGTGGGGTGGGTGAGGGGCTGGGGACCAGGCCCACAGCCAAGGGCGGCCCACTCCTCTCCCAGGCCCAGGCCCCTGGTTTGGAGCGCCCAGGCATGTTCAACCCATCACTGTCCTGCTGGGCAAGGGACAGGTCTGATCTCAGCCCCTGCGCTTATTAGCTGGGGAGAAGGCGAACTCAGCTTTACTGTCTATGAAAGGGGTTAATAATTCCAACCTCCTGGTCGGAGCAGAGAGAAGGAGGTAATGCAGTAACACAGAAGCAAGGCAGCTTGCTCCCTCCCCCGCCAGGCCAGGCCTCTTGGAAGTAGCTGGGGAAGCAGCTGAGGGCAGGGGTGGGGTATCTGAGCCGGACTCAGAGCTGGAGTTACAGCTCTGACCTGCACTAAGGGTCAGCTTCCTGACCTGTCTCCCTGCTCCTGGACTCTGGCCCTGGTGTTCCAGCCTGAGCAGGCCTGCTGCCAGCTGGGAATGGCTTAAGGCCTGTGTCATATTTCTACCTTTTTTTTGGCGGTACTGGGATTGAACCCAGGGGCATTGTACCTCCAAGCTCCACCCCCAGCCCTATTTTTTATTCTTTATTTTGAAACAGGGTCTCACAAAGTTGCGGAGGGCCTCACTAAGTAGCTGAGGCTGGCCGTGAACCCGGATCCTCCGGTCTCAGCCTCCCAAGTACTGGGATTACAAGCGTGCGCCACCACACTTGGCCTACCTTTTTTTTTTTTTTTGGTACTGGGATTGAACACAAGGGTATTCTGCCCCTTAGCTATACCCCCAGCCTTTTTTATTTTGAAACAGGGTGTCATTAAATCGCTGAGGCTGGCCTCCAACCTGTGATCCTCCTGTCTTAGCCTCCTGAGTATTAGGATTACAGGCGTGCGCCACCGCGACAGCCTTGATGCCACAGTTATGGGAGAGGTGGGTTGGGGAGGTGTGGAGGGGGCACCCTGGCTGCTATTGGCTCTGAGGGGGCAGAGAGAGGTCTGGCTTTGAGAGGAGGGCCTCCCCCCAAACCCAGGTCCCTGCCATGCCTGGGCCTCTCAGAGCTGTGGCTGGCAGTGTTCAGGAAAGGAGCTTTCTGGATTTGTCAAAGCAAAGGCTGGAGTGTCACTCAGCCTTAAGAAGGAAGGGGCGCCCACACGTGCACCACAGGGACAGGCTGAGTGAGACCAGCCAGGCACAGAAGGACAAGCACTGCATGGGTCCACCCCCAGAGGTCCCTGGAGTAGTCAGACTCCTGGTGACAGGCTGGGGCAGCAGCGGCAGGTGGAGCGGGACCAGGGAGTGTTCAGCGGTTGCAGAGCTCTGAGGATGGATGTCGCTGACGTAGCACAATGGTGGGTGTGTGCTGAACACTACCTACGGTCCCTCAGAAACCCGTTATGGCCGGGCATGGTGGCGCATGCTTGTAATCCCAGTACTTGGGAGGCAGAGACCGGAGGATCCAGGTTCGCGGCCAGCCTCAGCTATTTAGTGAGGCCTCTGCAACTTCGTGAGACCCGGTTTCAAAATAAAGGATAAAAAATAGAGCCGGGGGTGTAGTTTGGAGGTAGAATGCCCCTGGGTTCAATCCCAGTACCACAAAAAAAAAAAAAAGAAAAGAAACTGGTTTCGATGGTCAAGTTGACACTTGTACATTTTATCACAATTCAACAACAACTGAAGCCCAGGGCTGTGGTTCTTTTGGGGGTTTCCCAGTCCCCCCTTGGATATGAGCGCCACCCTAGTGTGCCATGTGCTCAGGTGTGCAGGTGGACGTGTGCTCAAGGACAGCGCTGGACCGGAGCCCCATGTGCTGCGTGTAGACTGGGCCAGCATGGCGGGCCCTGTTATACAGATGGGCAAGTGGACTGACCCTCACCTGGGGTGGGGGGCCCCGTGGGGGTGCAGCCCCCTCGAGGCCCTGAGAGGCTCCCAGTGTCAACCCCACCACAGCTCCTACTAGGGGCTCCCCCAGCTCCTCCCATGCCTGCACCCTCTTCCCTGCAGAGATGGATTTACACAGAGGGAACTGGAGAATAGGAGCTGGTGTGGCTTGAGGGCTCCTGTCCCCCACCTCTGATGCTTTCAGGGCTGCGCCCCAAGCAGACTCACATATGTGTGCACACCAGCATCCATGTAGATCTGTGCACACACACACAGAAATACACACACATGCAAGGAAACACACACCGGGAGCTAGGGAGAGAAGGCAGGAAGGAGCCCTGGTGTCTGGGAGAGGAGGAGGAGGAGGAGGAGGGGTGGACTGTGGCCAGAGTGTCCCCAAGCCTGGACAGCCTCTACAAAGCTGGGTGCAGGGAGAGGAGAGGGGGTCTGTGTGGCCCCACAGCCTGGCCTCTGCCTTGGCGATGCTGGGGGGTCAGCAGATGGTCAGCTCTCTTCCTAGGGGTAGGTCTGGGTGGGCCCCAAGCTGCAGCCTGGGGTGTCAACCTGGGCCCTGGCCTCAAAGTGCTCATGGCAGTCAGTGTATAATGGCTCAGGCTGGGCTGGGGCACAGCCCTGGGTGGTCCCAGGCAGCCTGCCCCTCTGGGTAGACACAGAGTCGAAGGCTACCCTCAGCTGCAGGGTGGGGAGGAGGGCAGAGGGACCGCCTATGGATTGGGTGTGTAGGGTGGGGTCTGGGGCAGGCGGCTCTACAGGAAGCCCCTTCATCTGAGCTAGGGGGCATCTACTGGCCACATGGGCCCTTACCTTGCGAGAAAACATCAACTTTGGCACCTTCCTCCCAGAGGGAGCCATGTGGCAGGGGGATGGAGGGCATAGCGCGGTTGAGAACACAGAGGTGACCCATACTGGCTCAAGGGCAGAGTCACAGGGGAACATGGAGAGAGATACCCATGATCCCAGAGAGCAAGGCTCAGGGGGCAATTCAGGGTCAGGCCCGGCTGGAGCGACAACCTCCTTTGGTGGCTCCTGCGGCTTTCAGGGCAGGACAGCGGCTCCCATGGCTCAGGGGGCCTGGGGAACCCCGGAGCTGGGAACTTGGGGTGGAGGAAGCCCAGCAGCATCTAAGCCTCCCACCTCCCTCACCTGTAGGACAGGCCTCCTCCCCTCTTCCCTTCCTCAACACCCCCACGAGCTGAGGCTCTGCAGACCCCTCCTGGGCCTCCACACACTGGTTTCCTTTCTTCAGCTTCTTCTCCCAAACACAAGGCACAGGGCTTTTTGGGGGAGTGGGCAGCTGAAACGGTTTGAATTCCCTCTCTGCACTGTACCCCACACAGCACAAACACCATGAAGCCTGGACAGGAGGGCGGGCAGGACTGGTCTCCCCAGCCTCGGCCCTTCGGCAGCCACCACGGCCGAGGGTGGGCGCCAAGAGCGGACACCGCGGGCAGGCGGCGCGGGGCTCACCTTGGCCTTGCCGATGGTGCAGTGCAGGGCGTTGTTCTCTTGGTCGTACAGCAGGCTGAAGTCCAGCGTGCCCAGGGCAGCTGTGGACAGAGAAGGGCACAGGTCACACACTGGCTGCGTCACGGAGAAGTGTCACCCTCCCCTACGTGGCTAGATGAGCCATAAGTTTTGTTTTGTTTTGTTTTTGCGGTACCGGGGATTGAACCCAGGGGCGTTCTACCTCCGCGCTACGCCCCCGGCCCTATTTTTTATACTTTATTTTGAAACCGGGTCTCACGAAGTTGCGGAGGGCCTCACTAAGTAGAGACAGGGAGAGAGAGAGAGAGAGAGACAGAGAGAGAGAGAGAGCTGAGGCTGGCCGCGAACCCGGATCCTCCGGTCTCTGCCTCCCAAAGTACTGGGGTTACAAGCGTGCGCCACCACGCCCAGCTTTTTTTTTTCAAGATTCAAAAGATTTAAGTCAGGTGTGATGGTGCCCACCTGTAATCCTAGTACTTGGGAGCCTGAGACAGGAAGATCGTAGGTTCAAGGCCAGCCTCAGCAACTTAAAAGAGACCCTGTTTCAAAATAAAAAAAAAAATAAAAATAGAAAGGGCTGTGGGATGTAGCTCAGAGGTAGAACGTCCCTGGGTTCAATTCCTAGTACCACACACATGCACACAAACATTATTTGGAAAGCTAGGCATAGGACAAAGATGTTCTTCATAATCCTTCTTGGAATATTTGAATATGCAGAATCTGTATGAAATGGGGGCAGCAACTCTGACTTCACAGAACATCAGTCACTTACCCAAATTAGATTCCCAAAGTCACTCACCCCCAAATGCCCCTAGGTGCCCCTTATGGACACTAGCTGTCATTATGCTTCTGTCTTTAGGGCAGCTGAACAAACTGAAAAACAAAATCATTTTCATTTTTTATTGTATTTTTTTGTGGTACCGGGGATTGAACCCAGGGGTGTTCTACCTCTGAGCTACACCCCCAGCCCAATTTTAGTTTTTTTTTTTTTTTTGCGGTACCGGGGATTGAACCCAGGGGCATTGTACCTCCAAGCTACACCCCCGGCCCTATTTTTTAGACTTTTGAAACCAGGTCTCACGAAGTTGCGGAGGGCCTCGAAGTAGCTGAGGCTGGCCGCGAACCCGGATCCTCCGGTCTCTGCCTCCCAAGTACTGGGATTACAAGCGTGCGCCACCACACCCGGCAGTTGTTTTTTTTTAATTCAACAAATATTTATTGAGTGCCTCTTATGTGCTAGAGATTGTTCCAGGTACTTGGGATACATCAGAGAACAAAACAAAAGTCTTGCCCTCATGGAGCTTACGGTCTGTCACTTACTACCGCTTCACCTGCATACTGCCTGTGACCTTGAGCAAATCCCCGCACCTCTCTGTGCCTGTAGTCAGCTGCCCAGTGGTGGATAAGTTGGGCTCAGACGTGAATATTGTGCTTGGTATATGGCAGATATTGAACAGGACACCAACCCCTACCCACCACCCAGACAGCAGAAAGAACTGGAAGTTGATTTTGTGTGTGTGTGTGGTACCAGGGATTGAACCAGGGGCATTCTACCTCCGGGCTACACCCCTAGCCCTGTTTTTTTATTCTTTATTTTGAAATAGGGTCTAAGTTGCGGAGAGCCTCACTAAGTAGCTGAGCCTGGCTGCGAACCTGCGATCCTCCTGTCTCAGCCTCCCAAGTACTGGGATTACATGCGTGCGCCACCACGCCCGGCGGAGTTGATTTTTAATAATAAAGTACAACAAGAGGGAGAGGGCAGAGGAAGCTGGGCCAGCCGGCTGGTGGGCTGTGGTGGTGGTAGTGGCCCAGGCCAGCTACACAAACTGCTGCTGCTGCTACTGCTTGGTGGCGGCCTTGCTGGCAAGGTCCTTGCCTTCTCCGTAGCTGCCAGTGCTGTCTCCTTGGCCTTCGCCTTGGCTTGCTACTTGCCTCAACGAGTGTTTTGGAAGGGGCCGCACCTTGCAGTTTGGCCAAGATGTATTCAAAACCCTTCAGAGTCTTAGTCACATTGCTTTTGAACCAGGCGAGACCAAATTCCTGGACAGCTCTGGAGACACCAAATAAACTACAGGAGACCCAGGCTTCCCGGTGGATCTCAGTCCAGCCGCTGTTGTCGGAGTTCACACAGTAAACACATCGTTCCTCCACCACCATCAGCCGGGCGTGGTTGAGGTTCCAGGTGAAGGTGGTCATGGTCTGATTCTGTGGATCCACAATAGAGCCCTCCATGATGTACACCAAGTGAGCAACGTTGGCAGGAACGGTCACTCTGCCCTGCGGGGCATCCTGTTGGTCTTGGTCAGGAGTCTCCGGGACAGGAGCATCTGATCAGGGGTCACCTCCCGGCGTACTATGTCTTCCGTCAAGACATGTTTACTAAGCCGGGCGTGGTGGCGCACGCTTGTAATCCCAGTACTTGGGAGGCGGAGACCGGAGGATCCGGGTTCACGGCCAGCCTCAGCTACTTAGTGAGCCCCTCCGCAACTTCGTGAGACCTGATTTCAAAATAAAAGGATAAAAAATAGGGCCGGGGGTGTAGCGCGGAGGTAGAACGCCCCTGGGTTCAATCCCTGGTACCGCCAAAAAAAAAAAAAAGACATGTTTATTATAGGGACTCGGGTACCGCTGCCAGAAGGCAGTGAATACTTGGTCCCAGAACTTCGGAGCACGCTCTGGCCCAGGAAGTACTTCAACATTGTCCCGGCAGGGGTGGGCTCAGCACTCGCGCAGCATCGGGGGTGCGGAGCCCGGGGGGCACATGCCTGTCAGGCTTGCAGCTCAATCACCAACATGATGCTCTCAAGAGGTGGCCGCCGCCGTGGGGGGTTGTACTGCCGCGCGCCACTTCCAGCGCCGCCACAGTAGTTGTTTATTTTGAAACAGGGTCTTGCTAAGTTACTGAGGCTGGTCTTGAACCTTCGATTCTCCTGTCTCAGCCTCCCAACTACTGAGATTATGAGCGTGCACCACCACGCCCGGTTTCATTTTCATTTTTAAATGGCTGGCATTAGTTAAAGCAACCAAAGCATTACTGCTGCAGTAAAGCTTAGTGAAACCAAATGAGGACCCAGCTGATAATGTGAAAAATCATCCCAATGATTTCCACACTGACATGAAGGAACGATGTGGATTTCACGGTGCTTCTGTGCACTGCTGGTTCACGAAGGGAACAGGCACAAGTTCAAATTCACGAACAGAAGCTTCACCATCACCATCCCGGTCCACAAAGCTTATGAATAAAAACAAACACGTGGGAGACCGGTGTGGTGGCACATGCCTGTAATCCCAGCACTTGGGAGGCTGAGACAGGAGGATCATAGGCTCAAGGCCAGCCTCAGCAACTTAGCGATGCCCTCTGCAACTTAGCAAGGGACTCTGTTTCAAATGAAAAATAAAATAGGGCTCAGGGTATAACTTGGAGGTAGAACACACCTGTGTTCAATCCTCAGCAAAACACACACACACACACACACACACACACACACACACACACACACACACACACAGAGACAGAAGTGTGGGACTGGGGATGTAGCTCAGTGGTAGAGTGCTTGTCTAGCATGCACAAGGCCCTAGGTTCAATCCCTAGCACTGGGGGAAAAAACACAAAAACCTGGAGTGTCGCAAAAGGAAAGTTAAAATTCTACATACATTAACAATAAAACCATTTTTTTCCAGGTGACAGGCAAAAGTGTAAAGTCATATTACTAAAGAGATATATTTTTCTAAATAGCCAGGAACGTCCCAAGCCACCAACTGAGCACCTCGTGTGCGCCAACCCCATCACGTGTCCTCCTACCCCACCCCATCCTGGAAGTGACAACATTCTCCCCACTTTCCAGATGAGGAGCAGAGACTCAGAGAGGCTTGGGTCTCTCCAATCCCCACGAGTGGTAACCGGAGTCACAGCCAGGTGGTGGGCTGGGGCCTGGCCTCTAAGCCCTGCACTGCCGGGCTCGGCCCACTGTGGTACTCACATGTACTGGCACCCCATCCCCCATGTACAACTGCTGTCCTCGGCTCCTGCCTCAGTTTCCCTTGCCTGCGAAGTGTTATGAGGGTTGCGTGACAAGGCAGAGGCCAAAGGGCTTTGAGAGGCTGCAGGCCCTGGCCAGGCTGAACAGCTGATCCCCTCAAATCCCTAGGGAACTCTTGGGACTGCATTCCCGCTCTTTCTGGCCCCCCGGGGGACCCTGGGTAGGCTGCAGAGTCTCCTGGGTCCTCACGCTGCTGTCCCCACATCTCCCACAGGCATCAGCGATCCCCAAGGACCAGGCAGAGGCGCAGCAGTAATTGCAGCTGCCACCCTTAGGGGCCATCACATGAGGCAGCTGTGGCCTTCCACGGCCAAGTGGCTCCCAGCAGGAAGGGGAGCAGCGGTGGGGGAGCTGAGGGGCAGTCCCCAGACGGCGAGGTGCACAATCCTGGATGTCTTTTGAAGCCCTCAGCTCCCGAGCTGCCCGGCTGGTCGACTGGTGTCCATTCACCCATTCCTTATTTATCAGTGTTTGTTTGTTTATTTATTTATTTATTTATTTATTTATTTATTTATTTTGCGGTACCGGGGATTGAACGCAGGGGCGTTCTACCTCCGCGCTACGCCCCCGGTCCTATTTTTTATACTTTATTTTGAAACCGGGTCTCACGAAGTTGCAGAGGGCCTCACTAAGGAGAGAGAGAGAGAGAGAGAGAGAGAGAGCGAGTTGAGGCTGGCCGCGAACCCGGATCCTCCGGTCTCCGCCTCCCAAAGTACTGGGATTACAAGCGTGCGCCACCACACCCGGCTTATCAGTGTTTAGAATATGCTAGACCCCAGGGGTGAAGACAGCTGTAAGGCAGGTCCCTGTCCCCAAGGAAAGCACAGATGCAAAGAACCCGTCCCAGCAGAGTCTGTGAGCCAAGATTATGGGGGCTGGTGGAGGGTCACCTGGCCTCGCTGTGACCTGGGAAGGCTTCCTGGAGGTGATGCTTCACCTGAGGCAGGAAGGATCAACAGGAGTTGGTCAGTGGTCCAGATGGGCCAGGGGAGGGCGCACCCCAATCACAGGCCACCTGGCAGGTGGGGGCTGGGTGGCTGGAGCCATGCTGGGAAGAGGAGGGGCCAACCCAACCATACCCATGTGCTGCTTTCCCGTGACAAAGGAGACCAGAGGAGATGCCACAGACCCAACAGCATGCACAGCACAACACACCTGGTGTCTGGCCCTGTGTAGACTGAGCCTGCAGACCCCAGGCCGGCACAGGGCCCAGGCATGGCAGCTTCTTGGGCAGATGAAGGGCCTGGTGGTGAAGCTGCCTTTCTTTCCCAGCTGATGACATGGAGTTGTATTTGTCCTGCTCACTAGGCCCAACAGGGTGGGCCAAGATACATGATCTTGTATTCTCCTGGTTCAAATCCTGGCCCTTGCTGTCCGACTTTAGGTCTCACCTCTTTGTGCCTCAGTTTCCCCATCTGCAAACTGGAGACAACAATAGTATCCCCTTCATGGCCTGCAAGTGCCCTGATTATAGCAAGTGCTCAGCAGGTAGTCACAGAAGGAGCACAGCCATTTAGACGTCTTTTCTAGATAACTGTGCTGGTCCCCCTGAGACCCGTTCCGGGAGGAGTTCGCTCTAAACTGGATCGCCCCTCTCCCTGCCTTTGGGGACGAGATATATGAATAGTCACTTTAGCTTGTGTGAATCACCTGAGTCATTGTTATGACTACGATTGTTCCTCTGCAATTGTCAGTGTCACAGCCCGGACACAGAGCAGGTGTGAGGCGATCCTGCCGTAGGTGGTCCCAGGCAGCTCCTCTTCCCTTTTCTGCACTCTCCTTTTATTTTGGCCTGAAACACCTATTCCAGGACTTGCCTCTGGTAGCACAAACAGCTCTCTCTCCTTTCCATAGTTTCCTCCATGAAACCATACGATAATGCTTGTTAGAACTGCGTCCAGACTCAGAGTCAATCGGAACTGTTACACACTGCTGGTGGGATTGTAAAGTAGTACAACCACTGTGGAAACCAGGATGGAGGTTCCTCAATAGACTAGGAATGGAACCACCATACAACCCAGCCATACCACTCCTCCGTATCCTTCCAAAGGAATTCAAGTTACAATACTATAAAGCCGGGGGTGGTGGCACATGCTTGTAATCCCAGTACTTGGGAGGCTGAGACAGGGAGGATCACAGGTTCAAGGACAGCCTCACCAAGTAGCGAGATTCTCATCAACCTAGTGAGACCCTGTTTCAAAATAAAAATAATAGCCAGGCGTGGTGGCGCACACTTGTAATCCCAGTACTTGGGAGGCTGAGATAGGAGGATCCGGGTTCACGGCCAGCCTCAGCTACTTAGTGAGGGCCTCTGCAACTTAGTGAGACCCTGTTTCAAAATAAAGAATAAAAAAATAGGGCTGGGGGTGTAGCTCGGAGGTAGAATGCCCCTGGTTCAATCCCCCAGTACCACAAAAAAAAAAAAAATAGGGCTGGGGATATAGTTTGGAGGTAGAAGGCCCCTGGGTTCAATCCCCAGTACCACACACACACAAAAAGAATACTATAGTGAAATATGCATGCCCATGTTTACAGCAGCACAATTCATAACAGCCAAATTATGGAACCAACCTAGGTGTCCATCAACAGATGCATGGATAATGAAACTGTGCTGTATATACACACAATGAAATTTTACTCAGCCATAAAGAACAAAATAGTGTCATTTGCAGGAAAATGGATGGAACTAGAGAATATTATGCTAAATGAGACCAGCCAGTCTCATAAAATCAAGGGTAATATGTTTTCTCATATGTGAACTGTAAAACAAAAATAGGAAGCAAAATGAGGAGAGAAAACAGTAGAATAACGCCGGGCGTGGTGGTGCACGCTCGTAATTCCAGTACTTGGGAGGCGGAGACTGGAGGATCCGGGTTCACGGCCAGCCTCAGCTACTTAGTGAGGCCCTCCGCAACTTGGTGAGACCCGGTTTCAAAATAAAGTATAAAAAATAGGGCTGGGGGTGTAGCTCAGAGGTAAAATGCCCCTGGGTTCAATTCCCGGTACCACACACACAAAGAAAGAAAACAGTAGACTAGTGGAAGGGGCCTGGGGGAGGGAGGCGGGGAAGGGAAAAACAAGGATTGAAGAAGGGAACACTTCAAATAAGGTAACGTCCATACAAAGTTTCATTACCAATCTTGCTAACAAGTGTGGAGAGGGAGGAAGGGGGCGCAGGGAAATGGGGTGGCTACACCAAGAGAAATATACCAAGTGCCGTGTGCATATATGTTTGTATCACTTTGAATCTCATTATGATGTATAATTACACTGCACCATAAAACTTTTTTTTTTAAAGAGTCAAGAGGTCTGGAGTGAGCCTAAGGTACTTTTTCCCCGAGTGGAGAATGTGTGCTTTTTTTTTTTTTCTTTGCGGTACTGGGGATTGAACCCAGGGGCATTCTACCTTCGGGCTACACCCCCAGCCCTATTTTTAATTCTTTATTTTGAAACAGGGTCTCACGAAGTTACGGAGGGCCTCACTAAGTAGCTAAGGCTGGCCGCGAAATCCGGATTCTCCTGTCTCAGCCTCCCAAGTACTGGGATTACAAGCGAATGTGTGCTTTAGTGATAACTAAAAGTATTGGGCCTCTTGATGTCTCCCAGCTCCCACCTGCACAAGTGGGCAGGTGAGGATGCTGTGGGTGAGGCACGCACCCCCCTCCCTGTAACCATTAACACAGCCAGTGCTTCTGTAGGAACATTCTCCAAAGCTGCTGGTTTTGCATCATCGTCCATCAATTTGCTGTTAGTTCCCGCCTGCCTGTTTACCTGAGGCGTGAATCTCCCCAGGTCAGGGACCCTGCCTTGCTACATCTGTGAGACCAGAAAATCTCCACAGCGGGTCCATTTAAACCAACTTGCGCTCCAGCTGCTCACCTGAGTGGGGTCAGGTGTGGTGCACATGACTCGGGTCTCCCCATCTCAGAGAAGGACCAGCTACCAAGACAGAGGGCTCCTTCCTTCTCCCACAGGCAATGCAGCTCCAGGAGGAAGGAGCCCCTTCTGTTGCTCTGCCCATGTCCCTGTAAAGACAGCTCAGAGGCTGCCCTGCAAAAAGCTACTACCTGTCACCACTTCCTGGGGAGGAAGAGCAGGCCTGG
This sequence comes from Glis glis, assembly GCA_004027185.1. Classification (NCBI taxonomy): domain Eukaryota; kingdom Metazoa; phylum Chordata; class Mammalia; order Rodentia; family Gliridae; genus Glis; species Glis glis. The sequence goes on along the minus strand of PVJS01013780.1, from coordinate 9,017 downwards.
TGCATCCATGGGGTGGGACTGATGGATTTCTTTGAACTCCACTGGATGTTCTGTAAGAAATACTACTTTAAAGGCGGGCGTGGTGGCGCACTCTTGTAATCCCAGTACTTGGGAGGCTGAGACGGGAGGATTGGGGTTCGCGGCCAGCCTCAGCTACTTAGTGAGGCCCTCTGCAACTTAGTGAGACCCTGTTTCAATAAAAAGAATAAAAAATAGGGCTGGGGGTGGAGCTTGGAGGTAGAATGCCCCTGGATTCAATCCCCAGCACTGCAAAAAAACCAAAAAAACAAAAACCCAAACTAGTTTAAACCAGGCATGGTGGATGGTGGTGCACACCTGTAATCCCAGTACTTGGGAGGCTGAGATAGGAGGATCTCAGGTTTGAGGCGAGCCTCAGGAATTTAGTGAGACCCTGTTTCAAAATAAAATAAGGCTGGGGCCGGGCGTGGTGGCGCACGCTTGTAATCCCAGTACTTTGGGAGGCGGAGACCGGAGGATCCGGGTTCGCGGCCAGCCTCAGCTCTCTCACTCTCTCTCCCTGTCTCTCTCTCTCTCTCTCTCCTTAGTGAGGTCTTCCGCAACTTCGTGAGACCCGGTTTCAAAATAAAGTATAAAAAATAGGGCCGGGGGTGTAGTGCGGAGGTAGAACGCCCCTGCGTTCAATCCCCGGTACCGCAAAAAAAAAAAAAAAATAAGGCTGGGGGTGTTGCTCAGAGGTAGAATGTCACTAGGTTCAATCCCCAGCACTAAAAAAGAAAAGAAAAGATAAAGGGCTGAGACAGGAGGATCGCAGGTTTGTGACCTGCCTCAGCAACTTAGTGAGGCCCTCCACAACTTAGTGAGACCCTGCTTCAAAATAAAAAAAGAATAAAATAGGTCTGGGTGTAGCTCGGAGGTAGAATGCCCCTGAATTCCATCGTCAGTACCACAAAAAAGAAAGAAACAAACAAACAAAAAAAGAAAAAAAAAAAGAAAGCAATACTAGTTTATAAGAAGCTTGCAGCTGGGGCATGGTGGTACATGCCTATAATTTCAGTATTTGGGAGGCTGAGACAGGAAGATTGCAGGTTCAAGGCCAGCCTCAGCAACTTAGCAAGACTCTGTTTCAAAATAAAAAATAAAATAAGGCCAGGGGGTGTGGCTTAGAGGTAGAACACCCCTGGGTTCAGTGTCCAGTACAAAAAAGAAAGAAAAAAAAAAAGCAGCAGCAACAGCTTAGTCACAATCCTGAGACTTTCAGGGCAGGGAGAGCTCTCTTAGGGAGCATATGGTCCAAAGTGTTCCCTCGCCAAGCGTGGTGGCGCATGCCTGTAATCCCAGTACTTGGGAGGCTGAGACCGGAGGATCGCAGGTTCGCAGCCAGACTCAGCTACTTAGTGAGGCCCTCTGCAACTTCGTGAGACCCAGTTTCAAAATAAAGTATAAAAAATAGGGCCGGGGGTGTAGCTCAGAGGTAGAACGCCCCTGGGTTCAATCGCCAGTACTGCAAAAAAAAAAAAAAAAAAAAAAACAAACCAAAAACAAAAACAGTTTTCCCTCTCCATTTGGAGAAATGAGGCTCAGAAAGGGGAGGTGATCTGACCAAGGAGGCCCAGCAGTTTTTGCCTTTAAAGCCTAGTGGATTCTGGGAAGTTTTTGTTTGCCAAAATCTTGGGAAGCTGTAACCATGAAACAGAAGAGAAAAGCAGGGCCGCTGTTGGGATGAGGTGGGTGAATGGCCAGGAAGGGCCTCAGAGTTGGAAATGCAGCCAGGGCTGTGGTGGGGACGGAGGGCCCTCAGGCAGGGAGGGTGCTTGTCCCCGTGAGCCAGGAGACACAGGACCCTGCAGTGCCCTGCCCTTGGAGCCACTCACATGCCCAGACTAAAGTTTACATCTTTGGAACAATAATGCGGGTTGGTCACTAATGGGCCTTTGAGGATTGTCACCCACATGCAGATAATTATAGAGCTGTAATGGGGCTAAATCAGAGAAAACCAAGCTCAAGCCCCTGTTGGTTTCTCTAAGACTGAGGACGCCCAGCTCAGCCAGCAGAGACTGACAGCCTCACCAGGACCTTGGCTTGCACCTGAACTTGCCTGACCCATACACCCTTGGGAATAGGAAATCTGTCCTGTTTTTTTTTTTTTTTTTTTGTAGAAGAATGCTAGCCTCTAAAATAGTTTAAAAACAAAACAAAAACCTGTGGCCAGAACCATAGAAAATGCTGGGTGCTGCGGTGCACTCCTGAAATTCCAGCTGCTCTGGAGGCTGAGGCAGGAGGATGGAAAGTTCAAGTTCAGCCTCAGCAACTTAGTGAGACATTATGTTGAAATAAAAAAAATATATAAGCCGGGCGTGGTGGCGCACGCTTGTAATCCCAGTACTTTGGGAGGCGGAGACCGGAGGATCCAGGTTCGCGGCCAGCCTCAGTGCGCATGCGTGGGTGCGCACGCGCGCGATCGATCGATTGATCGATCGATCTATCTCTCTCTCTCTCCTCTCTCCTCCTCTCTTTCTCTCTCTCTCTCCCTACCTACCTACCTAGTGAGACCCTCCGCAACTTCGTGAGACCTGGTTTCAAAAATAAAGCATAAAAAAATAGGGCCGGGGGTGTAGCGCGGAGGTAGAACGCCCCTGACTCCAATCCCCGGTACCGAAAATAAATAAATAAATAAATAAATAAATAAATAAATAAATAAAAAGGGCTGGAAGGTTTAATGCAGTAGTTAGAGCATCCCTGGGTTTAATCCCTAGAATCACAACAAACCAAAAACACAAACTTAGAAAATTATCATAGTTGAAAGCACTCCACAGCTGAGGAAACTGAGGTGCTGAGCCCGGCAGGTGTTGCAGGGGAGATAGAGGAATGGGTACAGTCCCTGCTTCCCAGCTTAGAGGTATGATGTTTAGGATGTTTAGAATTCTCTCTATTCCAGTGCTTTAACTCGTTCAAGAGTTCTCTATCACCTCCCAAACTCAGTCAACCTCCTCAGTGTGGCATTCAAGGCCTTCTGTGATATGATTGCTTTGGCTTTAAGATCCGTCTCTTTCCCTGGGCCTCAGCCACTTGGCTCTATTGTGGGTCCACTGGGCTGTTTTCAACAATTCAGGACCTGTGCACACAGCTGTCCCCTTCCCTCCTTCCTCTCAGCCTCTGGGCCACTCCTCAGAACACCCTGAGGTCAGAGTTGTGTCTGAGGCATGCTTGAATCACTCTCTGTGCCTAGCACAGTGTCTGACACATAGTGTCATCATGTTGAATGTATAAAAATAAAATGACAGGCCGGGCGTGGTGGTGCACGCTTGTAATCCCAGTACTTAGGAGGCTGAGACCAGAGGATCCCGGTTCGCGGCCAGCCTCAGCTACTTAGTGAGGCCCTCCGCAACTTCGTGAGACCCGGTTTCAAAATAAAGAATAAAAAATAGGGCTGGGGGTGTAGCTCGGAGGTAGAAAGCCCCTGGGTTCAATCCCCGGTACTGCAAAAATAAATAAATAAATAAATAAATAAATAAATAAATAAAATAAAATGACAGGTCTGGGCAGAACCCCACTGAGGTCTAAAGAGGTTCTAGGCTTTGAAGAAGGGGAGCCACATCCCATGTGGACTGGAATCTGCCCCCAGCCAAGGAGAACCTTTGGGGCAGACTCAATGATCCCTTCACATCAGCCTTGTCCAGACTTTCATGGGCATCAGTCCAGACCCAACCAGGGTGAATAATGCAGGGCAGGTTTAAGCATGGGCATGTGATGTGACTCCAGCCAATGAGACAAAAGGACAGGTCTCCTGGGAACTTCTGTCTTATTTTTGAGGTGCTAGGAATGGAACCTAGGGCTTCATGTATGCTATGCAAGTGCTTACCACTGAGCTATACCCCCCTCCTGGGAACTTCTGGAAGTGGTTTCCTTGATTTTTTTTTGCGGTACTGGAGATTGAACCCAGGGGCATTCTACCTCCGGACTACACCCCCAGCCCTATTTTTTTTTTTATTCTTTATTTTGAAACAGGGTCTCACTAAGTTGCAGAGGGCCTCACTAAGTAGCTGAGGCTGGCCGTGACCTGCAATCCTCCGGTCTCAGCCTCCCAATTACTGGGATTACAAGCATGCGCCACCACGCCCGGCTCCTCTATTTATTTTTGAAACAGGGTCTCACTAAGTTGCTAAGGTCCTTGCAAAGTTGCTGAGGCTGGTTGTAAACCTGTGATCCTCCTGTCTCAGCCTCTCAAGTACTGGGATTACAGATATGTGCCCAGCTTTCCTTATTTTTTTTTTTTTGCGGTACCGGGGGATTGAACCCAGGGGCGCTCTACCTCCGAGCTACACCCCCAGCCCTATTTTTTATCCTTTATTTTGAAACAGGGTCTCACGAAGTTGCGGAGGGCCTCACTAAGTAGCTGAGGCTGGCCGCGAACCCGGATCCTCCGGTCTCAGCCTCCCAAGTACTGGGATTACAAGCGTGCACCACCACGCCCGGCTCTTTCCTTGATTTTAAAGTGGGCTGGTGGAGGAAACTGGTCCTTATCGAATCTAGGACCTTATTGTTACATGTGTTTCCTGGACTCACACCAGTCACCTTGGAACAAGAGAGACCTGCTCAGCTGATAGAGGCTGACGGCATCATTAAGACCTTGGTTTGCACCCAGACGTTTCTCACCCCTACACCCTTGGGAATAGAAATCTGCCCTGATTTTCAGCCTAAGAGGAAAAGAGCTGGCCAAGTGGAAAAAAAGGACAGAAGTATTGCCACTAATGGTGTTGAGGAGCTGCAGCAGCAATGTACCCTTGGGCCACAAGACCGCCACTGTCTTTCTTGTTTAAGCCCCCTTTTTTTTGGTACTGAGGATTGAACCTGGGAGCATTCTACCTCTGAGCTATATCCCCAGCCCTGTTTTTATTTCTTATTTATTTATTTATTTATTTTTGTGGTACTGGGGGGTGGAACCCAGGGCCCTTCTACCTCTGGGTATGCCCCCAACCCTATTTTATTTTTATTTTTTAATTTGGAAACAGGGTCTTGCTAAGTTGCTGAGAGCCTCACTAAGTTTTGCTGAGGCAGTCCTCGAACCTGTGATCCTCCCGTCTCAGCCTTTCAAGTACTGGAATGACAGGCGTGCGCCACCACGCCCAGCTTTTAATTTTTATTTTTGAAACAGTCTCCATAATTTGCTGAGGGCCTTGCTAAGTTGCTGAGGCTAGCCTAGAACCTGCGATCTTCCTGTCTCAGCCTCCCAAGTACTGGGATTACAGGCGTGCGCCGCTGTGCCCCATTGGAAGCCACTTTGAGTTGGTTTCCCATTACTTGCAACCTGAAGCATCCTAGTGGTTACAGCCGAGTAGGTTCTGCAGGTGGAGACAGGGCAGCATCTTGGCAGGGGCAGCATGTGCACCGGGGGCAGGTGGCCTGTCCAGGGGAAGGCAGTCAGCTTAGGACGCCTTGGAGGGGAAGGGGAAGTGCTTCTCATGCCGGAGCTCTGTCTTTTCTCTGTGAGGTCTGCTGGGAACATGTGGGTTTCAAGCATGTGCGTGGAGGTGACTAACAACGGATGCTCTTTAAAGAAGGAGGAAAGGCCGAGAAAATAAACAGCACTTCACTCTGAGCTTGGACAACAGAGCACCCGCCCTTGTTTCATTTTGTCAGAACAGAGATAATCCAATAATTAGGGCAGCAAATAGCATAACCCTGGCTAAAGCTGTAATGAGCCATCTGGCTTGAATCATTAGGCTTATTCTAGGGATCTGGTTGTTAAGAGTTCAGAGGAGGCACCGCCAGGGGTGCTGGGTGCAGGGTGGTCCCACCCTAAACCTTTTCCCCTATGGACAGGAGCCAAGATTTCTGTGCTCCCAGCTATTGATACCACCCAGGCCTACGGTGGGCCACCCTTGAAGGGGCCAGGCTAAGCCCAAGCCAGAGCTCAGCCACACCCTCTTCCTTAGCTCTGCCCCTGGGAGCCTGGTGATATGGGTGTGGCTAGCCCTGGGTTCAAGCTGGCAAAAACTGTGTCCGGGACTGTTTTGTACCAGTGACCCCAAATGAGTCTGTCCCCAGCTAGGGCACCTGTGTGCTCTGGGCCCTGTTTCTCTCTGCCCCACTCCCTACTGCTTGGACAGTGCTCTGTGAACGAACTGTGCAGGCCAGGGACTGGAGATGGGGCTGCTGGCCTAGCTTGGGACTTTCTGATTTCCTCCTCACCTGTAGGTTCAGGGACAGCCAAAAGAAATGACAAGATTTCTCCACTCTTGGCCATATGTCATCCAGAGGGTCCTCTGTGGCACCAGGAGGGTGGCTGGCCTGAAGCTCAGGCAGAAGCCCTGCCCAACCTGCTTGCTCCCTTGGCACAGAAGCAAGGATGCTGGAAATAGGAACAGTTCCCACCTCTTTTCCTGGGGGTGGCTTTGGATCCAGAGCAGCCAAAGGGCTGGCTTGGGTCTCAGTTAGGGCTCCCCAGAGGCCAGCCAGTGAGGGGGTGAGCTGTGCACAGGGTGCCAGGAGCTGGGGGTGGGGGCAGATCCAGGGCACAGCCCTGCCAACGATGAACTCTCCCATCTAATTTCCCCAAGCCGCAGGCAAGTAGAGGGAGAGAACTGCTCCCTAGCCCCACGCCCGGGGGCAGGGCCCCGACAGCGGCTGAGAAAGTGCATCGCAGGCGGTTACCCCTACGAGGCGGTGGGCTGAACCCTCTGCTGCATGCTGTAGAAGGACCTCTCCCAGGTGGGGGGATGAGGTCTCTGCGCCTGGGTGACACAGTTAACCCCCACCTTCAGCTCCCAGAGGCTCAAGCTACAGGGAGACTCCAGGCCCAGCCCTGAGGCCCCGAGCTGGCCGCGGCCACCGCTGCTGCGCGGGGGAGGGGCAAGACCCGCCCTGGGGACGCCCGCGCGGGTCCCCAGCCCGGCGAGGTTCACATCCCCGGCAGAGCTGGGTTTTGACGCTGGTTTTCCAGATCTGAGTGACGCGGCGGGGGCCACAGCTGAGCTGGGGGCCTTCCACGCAGCGCTCCCACCCCTAACTCCGCGCAAACCGATTGGGCATGGGACCTGGGTGTCTTCCCGCCTCGGTTTCCCAGGTCGTCCCAGGCAGGCACACTAAACGCTGGCACGCGGCTCGGGCAGCTCCCGCCGGCCGGGCCTCGCCCCGGGGACCCTGTCTCGGGAGGAGGGCGCGGGCTGGGGGCCCTGCCTTTCCGGGGGAAGCGGCGTAACAGGTTGGACGAAGGTCCGCAGCCCGGGCGAGCCCCGCCGCGGGGTCCCAGACCGCGGGAGAACAGCCAAGGTTTCTCCAAAGGACAAGCGGCCCCGCGCTCCTCCCGGTCCTCGGCCCGCGCACCAGCCCAGCCGCCGCGCCATGCGGGCCGCGGGGCCCACCGGGGAAGACGAGCCCCCCGCCCCCGCCCAGGGCGACCCCCGGCGGCGGGGATGCGGGGATGCGGGGCGCGGGCCGGCGGGCGGGGAGCCACCGCACGGCGGGCAGCAACTGGTGTCTCCCCGGGGCGCAGCTCCGCCCTAGCCGGGAACAAAGCCGCCGCCCGCGCTGGAGCTCCCGGCGGGCGGGCCGAGGGGGCGCGGCGCGGGCTCCCCGGGCCCGGAAACGGGGCTCCCCCAGAGGGCGCCCCCTAACTTCCCAGCTCGCGGGTCCGGGGCGGGGCGGGGTCGGGCGGGTGTGCACGGAGCAGCGAGGGGCCGCGGCCGGCCATGCGGGGTGCGGGCGCGGGGAAGGCGGCGCGCGGAGGGGCCGGGGCGGCCGGCGGCGAGTTGGAAACTTACTGCAGTCGTCCGACTCGTAGCCGTCGGCGTCCGGCTCGTCCTCGGGCGGCTTGGCGGGCGGCCGCGAGGGGCTGGGGCCGGGGCTGGGGCCCGGGCTGGCGCCGTAGGCTCCGAAGAGCTGGTCCACGTCCTCGTCGTCGTCCCGGGCGCCGTCGGAGGGGCTGCGGCGGCCCGCGCGGGCTGCGGCCGGGGGCGCGGGGGCGTCCGGGGGCGCCTCGGCGCGGGGCCCGGCGGCCGGGGGCAGGCCCCGCGGGAAGCGGGGGAAATAGTCGGAGATCTGCTTGATGGGCCGGATGGGGCCGGGGCACACGTCGATGGCCATATGCTCCTGGATGCTGATGGTCGCCTTCTCCCCGCGCCGCCGGAGGGTCATGCAGGCAGCACCGCCCCGCCCGGGCGCGGCCAGGCCCGGCGCGACCCCGGCCCGGGGGCGGCTCAGCAGGCGCGGCGGGGCGCGGCGGGGGCGGCGGGCATCGCCGGGGCGCCCCGGACGGACGGCCCTGACGCGGCAGCTGCCTGCTCGGCGGCGGCGGCGCGAGTGTGAGTGCGAGGGGCCGGCAGGCAGGGGGCGGGCCCAGCCCGCGTCACCCGGTAGCAACCAAGCAGTGTGAGTGTGCGGGCTGCGCGGGCTGCGCGGGCTGCGCGGGCGGCGGGCGCGGAGCGAGCCGAGCCGAGCTGAGCGCCGCCGCCGCACTCACTCGCACTCACCCCGGCGCGCGCCGGCCCGGGACCCCGCGCGCGCACACACGCGGCCGTGCCAGCCGTGCCACCCGGCGCCTGCCACTCACGCGCGCCCGCGGGACGAGCGCGGAGCCCGCCGTGCAGGGACCTGCAGGACACAGGCTCGCGGGTTCCCGTGTGTGCCAGCACAAGCTGCGCACAGTGCACTTTCACAGGACACACGCAGGACACACGCGGCTGTGTGCAGAGATACTTAGTGGAAGCGTCCGCTCCCTAGGGCTGCAGGATGTGCACATGTAAGAGTCAGGATGCTGGCATAAAACCCCTCCCCGCCCCGCCCCCAAGAGAAGACACACACACACACACACACACACACACACGAGCAAGGGTACCCAGGGCACAGTCTTCCATGCTGACCACACCTAACAGGACACACACATACACACACACACCCATAGACGCCATCCTGCGACCTGGGCAGGGCCTCCCCAGACCTCCCCCTCATCTAGCAGTGTGCATAGCCACACTCTTAGGCCTGCAGGGGACAGGCTGCTCACACACTAACAGGACAGGTACACCTTTAGCTGTCCCAGG
>PVJS01013779.1:20820-41622 GCA_004027185.1 Glis glis | reverse complement strand
CCGCGAACCCGGATCCTCCGGTCTCTGCCTCCCAAAGTACTGGGATTACAAGCGTGCACCACCACGCCCGGCTATTCAGTGAGTTTTGACAGATTTATACAGATATGTAAGTTTCCTGTGCCCCTTCCAGGTCAGCCCCTGATCCCAATAATTCACCTTTGAAACCATATGCTCAGAATGGCCTATGGATGTGATTTTTTTTAATCACTATATTTATTGTTTAAAAACCCCTTCCTTCTGTTGCAACTAATTGCCATAATTGAAAAAAAATAGTCTGTATGGTGGCAGGAACAATATTTTAGTCAGAAATTCTCTGGTTTTTCTTCCTTTGAACACACTTGAATCTGGGTCAGTGAGACCACACCAAAGCCTCTTTCTGTCTTTGAGATAGAGTTTGGTTCTAAAACCAGCTACTTTGGCTCAAAGCAAGTTTATTTCTCAAGGTTGGTGAGCCCATATCTAGCATTTGTCTTGGTCTGTTCATGCTGCTGTAACAAAATGCCATTAACTGGGTGGCTTACCAACAACAGAAATTCATCCCCTGCTCCGGGGCTGGGAGTTCCTGGGTCAGGCATGGGGCTGGGGTGTGGCAGGGCTATCTGCTTCATAGAGGGCACCAGCTCCGGTGGAAGGGCAGGGCTCTGGGGGTCTTTATAAGGGCAGGAATTCCACTCAAGATGCAGTGGTACCTCCTCCTGTCACCTGCACAGGGACAGTGACTGCATCCTTGAAGTGGGCTCGCCGGGCATGAACACAGGAAACCATGTCCTTATCTCGCTCTCCTTCCTTTGATACCTCCTTTTTGGTGGCTGGATGTTGCAGCTTTCTTAGGCCCAGTTTCCATGTCTGGGAAATGACAGTGTTGGAGTCGGCGATCTCCTGAGGCTCCATCTATATGTGAAACTCAGTACTTTTAAGGGGAGGGGGAGCTGTAAAGGCTTGAGAGGAAAAGAATCTCCACGCTACATAGACTCTGCTTCAAATAAAAAGTTAGTCAATATTTTTTAGTTAAAAATAACAAATATTGATGTAGCTTGGCAAATTGTTCTAGCTTAAATGTTCTCAGGACAGCTGGTTTTTGTTTAAAGTTTTTTGCACTGGTAAATCACAATTTAAATTTTAACACAAAGTCCCTTCCAATGAATGACTATAAAGAGAAGCCTGCTTGATCTATTCCTTTTTTTTCCGTCTTGTTTGCATCTCTTGGGAGGGTTTTTTGACAGGATCTGGGATACAATTGTCAGCAATCTGTCCTCCCCAGAGCCACCTCTGAGTCACTTCCACTATTTATGGAACAGCAACTGTGAAGAGCAGGATCGTGTTTAGACTTTTTTTTTTTTAACAATACATGATGAATGTCTTTAGGAGCTTATGTAATATACCCCAGAGCCTTCAGTTTTCAGAAGAGAACAGAGTCCAGAAAGCAGCCTTTTAGCTTTGCACAGCTCAGAAGCATGCTGCCGAACCCTAGGGCTCATAGATGGGAACACAGTGGGTGGGTTGCCTAGCTGGCCACGTGCATGAAGTTCAACAGCCTTTAGGGGGGAGCCCCGCTGTCTTGGGAGTCAGGAGCCTGCCTTTCCTTTGCAACTTACCACTACCTACAAAAGGAACGTCCCCAGCCCGCTCCCCTTGCTCAGAGGCGGTATTCCAGCGCCCTCACTTGGTGATCATGTGTATGGCAAGGCATCTGTGGATTCCTCCGGGGTGTGGGGAGCTTAGGGTATCCTCTGTTGCTTGCTTTCCTTGAAATCTTTCTATCTGAAGTCCCTTTCATTTCCTATTTTCTCTCTAGCTTCCACAGATGAGAGAAAACATATGACCCTTGACTTTCTGAGACTGGCTGATCTTACTTATCATAATATTCTCTAGTTCTATCCGTTTTCCTGCAAATGATATAATTTTGTTCTTCCTTATGGCCTAATAAAATTTATTGTGTGTATATACCACATTTTCTTTATCTGTTCATCACTATTGATAGACACCTAGGTTGGTTCCATAATTTGGCTATTGTGAATTATTCTGCTATAGATACATACATAGGTAGATATGCATGTGTCACTATAGCATTCTGACTTTAATTCTTTTGTAAAGATACCGAGGAGTGGTATAGCTGGGTCATATACTGGTTTCATTCATAGTCTTTTGACTTATCTCCATAGTGGCTGTACTAATTTATAATCCCATCAGCAATGTAGTAGCATTCCTTTTCCCCCACATCCTCGCCAGCTTTTATTATTGTTTGTATTCTTGATGATTGCCATCCTATCTGGAGTTAGATAGAATCTCAGCATGGTTTTTTGATTTGCATTTCCATGATTGCTGAAGATGTTGAACACTTTTTCATATATTCGTTGGCCATTTGTCTTTTGAGAAGTGTCTATTCAGTTGAGTTGCCCATTTTTTGACTCTTATGCACCCCAGGTTTCTGCTTCACACAAGCTTTCCTTGTGCTTCAGGGCCCAGGGCAACCCCAAAGTCCCACCTTCCCCTGTACTCCTGGGAGAAGAGCTGGGGCTTCGGCAGGGACATTTCCAGGGTGCTGAGGCTGAGACCAGGAGCCGGCCCTCCCAGCCGCCTTTCCACACCCTGCTGGGAGGCTGAAGTGAGGTGCATGTCCATACGTTGGTGGAATTGGATTGAGGGGGTGGGCTTATCTCCTGTTTAAGTCTCAACTAACAAAAATTTAAAATATTCATAAAATGCAGTTTTTCTCTTTCCAAGAAACAAAGAAGTTGTTAGAAGCCACTCAGTTCTTTCCCAGTTGGTCCTTGAGTGTTCTCTTCAAGTCCAGGAGTCCTTCCCTGTTATCTTGTAGGTAGGGTGGGCGGTTTCAAGGAACATATGTGCTCTATTTGGGGTGTCTATATATTAAAGTCACAGTACTGAGTAATATATATGCATGCCTTTTTAAAACAAAAATTTGCAAATTAAAAATACACTACCAGATATTCATAACAAACTTTCCCTTCTGTAAGAGAGTGCTTGATATACAAGCTGGTCAAATGTCATTTCAGTATTCAGGCAAAAGTAGCTGTTTTTCTCTATTAGCAGCACAATGAAGACTTTGGTTATTGGTAAGAGGAAGAGCTTTTGAGGAGATAGAGGATATTACAGTAGCTTAAAATGATATCCCTACTGATTTTTTTAAACTTGGTGGCTTAAATTCAGTCATGTTTTTTATTAAGTACCATTTATGTGGTGAGGCCATTTTATTAAGAAATGAGTTGCCTGTGGCAACTGAGGAGTATGGATAAGGAAATCATATCTTATTTTTTCCTTAATTTTCTGTTATTAAATTACCTTGAAGAATTAGCAGACCTAGCCAAGCATGGTGATGCACACCTGTAATCGCAGTACTTGGGAGACTGAGACAGGACTGTCTCAAGGTTCGAAGCCAGCCCCAGCAACGTAGCAAGGTTTTATGTTTCCAAATAAAAAATAAAAAAAGTTCTGGCAGTGTAGCTCAGAGGTAGAATGCCCCTGGCTTCAATCCCCAGCACCACAAGGGGGTGGGGGAACCTAACAGACCTGCTCTTTCTGTCCTAAAGTCCTGCAGCGGCCCTTGGAGCCACTCAATTCTTTCCCATAAACATATTTGCTCTAACTTCCCTTAGTTATTATCTGCAAGTCCAGAAGTCTTTCCATACTATCTCGTAGGTAGGATGGGCTGCTTCAAGGACCATGTGTGCTGTGCTTGGCATGTCTATGTATTAAAGTCACAACATTGAGTAATATACATGCACAAAGCCTTTAAAAAACTTGCAAATTAGACTTGAGTGTTCATGGAATGAATAAATTATACTGACTTTAATATTTTAGTAAGCTCTCTCCCTGAATATAATTATCCCATAGTATCTGTTGGACTTAAAAGCAACTAAGAGATAAAAAAAAATAAGCGAGGAATCTAAAAAAAAATTACACAGTACTCAAGAGCGTCGCCCCTCCCTAGAGTTATGAAGTTCACAGCTACATCGAAACCCACCCAGGACCCCCTTTCTCGGTGCGCGCGTGGAGGGGCTGCCTCCCCGGCCTGTTTGGAGTCTGGACCTCCCTGAGGCCGCGCCCGCCCGCAGCCTGGGTGGGAGGCCGGCGGCTGGGATGCTGAGCCGTCCACCTGTCAGCGCCGCGGGCTCCGCCCCCCAGCCTCGCTGCCATTGGCTGGCGCGGGGCGGACACGCCCCCGGCCGGCGCGAGCGCGGCAGGCTCCGCGGAGGCCACGCCCGCCCCGGCCGCTGCGCAGGTTGCTCAGCGACAGCATCCATCTTGGGCGGCGGATGCCCCGCGCCTGCCCGCAGCCTCGCCGCGGCGCCGCCGGCCCGCCCTAGGATGCGCCGAGATGGTCCACCAGGAGAGCTGCTCCTACCAGGTAGGTGCGGGCCGCCGGCAGCAGGTTGCCCCGTCTCGAGGGCGGTTCCCAGGGATGGCCCGGCACCCGCTCGGCCTCCACCGCCTCTCTGAGTTGCAGGCAGGCTTGCAGGGGAGCAGGGGCAGCGCGGGGCGCCTCCTCGGCCTCTGAAGCCTTGCAAACCCCCAGGCGCCCGGCTTTGCAGCTCAGCGCGTCCCTGTAAGCCACAGGGACCCCTCGGAACTGTGGCCGAATGTAAGGGGATTCAGAGGAAAATCGGGCCGGAATTTCACACCGATAACATTGGAAAAAATGTGATTCTTGCTCGTGGCATAGGGTGTGAGTTACGCTTCGTCCATTTTATTTAATTATTTATTTATTTTTTAGGATGGCCTTTCAGAAAATTATGCAAATAGAAAGTCATGGTTGATGATCTTGGAAATTTTCAAAACCAGCCAACAGGCTCTTGACGTTTCAAGTTGCACTTGTGTATCTTTAGGAACTTATTTTTACCAGAATGTTGGTCTGAACAGTGAGAATCAAGGTGCCGATATGCATTAAAAATGGCACATAGAAACATTTTAATAACGTATCTATCTTTCTGCCAGTTCGCTGTCTGGAGTTCACTTAGACAATTTTGAAAGATCAGCTCCTGTGTTTCATAACTCCTTCCCACTCCATGGGCTGTGCAGGCAGTGCTGTAAGTGTCCTCCGTGTAAACAACAGCCACAGTGTTTTCACACTGCTGCAGCCGCAGGCAGGCCCATCCACTCCCTGGTAGTGGGGACTGAGCTATCACTCAGCCAACCAACCCCAGAGGCCCCCGGAGGCCAGCTCTCTCACCTAACAATGCCTCTGCCTTGTGTGAGGCGGCCACCTGAGTGCACAGGTGCTTCTCACAAGGGCAGGTTTCTGCGGGAGAGGTGCGCAGGCAGAAGAGCGGGGTCAGCAAGACCCCAGGCAGAGGCTTCCAGATGAGCAAAGCACCGTACAGACTTCTCTGCTTAACAATTGGAGCTTTGTAATTATAGGCTTGGTTTATAATATTTCCATTTCATAGGACATTTAGGTACTTAGATCCTAAATCTCAAGATTTGTGCTTCAAGCCAGGCGTTGTGGTGCATGCTTGTAATCCCAGTACTTGGGAGGCTGAGAGAGGAGGATTGCAGGTTTGAAGCCATCCTTGGCAAATTAGCGAGACCTTCAGCAACCTAAAGAGACTTTGTTTCAAAACAAAAAATAAAAAGGGCTTGGGGTATAGCTTGGAGGTAGAATGTCCTTGGGTTCAATCCCCAGTACAAAAAAAAAAAAAAGATTTGTGCTTCAGAGGAATTCTTCCACAAGAAAGGGGTCAGAGGGGCCGAAAACCCGTGAACACACTGCTTAGATGTGATACAGCCCTTGGGGTGGGCAGTGTCTAGCGTCTGTGCAGAGCCTATCTGTGCATGGCTGGACTGCAGGTGATTAAATTACCATGACAACTAAAATGCTTTTTTTCTCTCTCTTTTCAGAGAAGCTATATCACTTATGTTTTGAAGGGTGAGCTAACAGATTATTCCCTATATCTTTTCACTAGGCTGAGTGTGAAATCATGGTTTTTGTGGGGTGAAAAATTGCTCATATACCAACAGTTTTTGTCTGGAGAGGAGGGCTGTGTTAGCCTACTGCTTCCTCCAAAGGAAAGCAAATTGATTTTATTTGATATGAACTGCAATATAGCAGAGTGGCATTGTGTGTTTAATAGTTTCAAAATATTTATCACTTATCTCCACAATAAGATAGAGTGTGTTTGGTGGATAATAATGGTCAACAGACTCTGCATCTCCATGGAGTTTTGTAGAACTATCTTCATGTGTATTTTTTTTTTGAAATGTTCCCTTTTATACATGGCTCAGGAAAATCAGAGCCATTAACCTTGAAGCCAAGTGTTAATCCTGCTTGGAAACCTTAGATTTAGAACCAGCCGGCATTACACGTGAATGAATTCAGGAGTGGTTTCTCCAGATCTTTTTGCTTGCTGCTTTCTGGGTCTCTGTGACTATGGACAGTTTGGGATTTTTCATTACCTCCCCTGGTTTGATGAAGGCTTACTTGTGTTTTTAAGGATGATAGTGCAGTGGTCAAGGCAAATTCCTAGCTTGCAATTTTAGTGAGTTGACAGAATTGATTTGGAGGACTGGTTCCTTCCTTTCCATAATGGTGCATACCAACATTTCTGTAGAAATTGTTAAGGGAAAGTTCAAGAATGCAGCTTCAGAGGCCATTCTCCTCAAAAGTCTGTACACACTGTGGTGCATATATGTAGATGTGTGTTGTTGTTATTATTGCTACTATCACCATTGCAGTAACATCCTTCGGCTAGTCTATCTGCCCTGTCCTCGCCCCTGCACCATAGTCCATTTTCAACACAGTATCCAGAATAAGCTTTTAAATCCTAAGATCATTTCCCACATCACAGAATTTTCCAAAAGTGTATCATCCTACTCATAGTACAAACCCAGGTTATCACAGGGCCCCAGGTCTTGTTGGCCCCTGTGTTCGCCTGGACTCCCTCCCCTCCTGGCTCTGCTTGTTCCCCCCTCCCTCCCTGAGGCATCCCTGCCCTAGCTGCTCCTGCCTGGCATGTACCCCCCCTGCCCCCCTGGTGCTCCCATGTAGAGTTGCCACATTTAGTAAGTAACCTGCCGTGTTTGAGACACGTGTTTGTGCTAAAAAATTGCTCACCACGTATCCAAAATTCGTATTTAATGGATCATCTCGCACTTTGCCGGTGACCTACCCACTGCCCACTGTCTCACTGGCTTCAGGTCTTTTCTCAAATGCCACTTCTTGGGAAGACCCTGTCCAGACCTCGTCTGTGAACTCCAGCTCCCCAGTTCTATTCCCGTATTGTTATCATGCTTCCCTGATTCATTTCTGTACATAGCGTTTATCACCATCTGTAACTCTTAGTCTGTTTTCTGTCTCCCTGGCTTTTCGTAAGCTCTGCGAGGACAGGGTTTGTAATCTTTGTTCTCTCTGCCCCTCCAGCACTTAGACCAGGTCAAGTGACAGGGATGCGTGTGCCTACTACATAAAAAATTGACCACGACAAAAGGCATTGTACGCATACTATAGCATCAGGTTGAAGCTTATTTCTGGCTTCCAGTCCTGCTCTGTCCTTTGCCCAACCAACAACCTGCACTGTTTTCACTGGTGGGGGAGTCTCTCATCTGTGAAATGGAGGGGGGTCCTGTTAACGTCCTGGCACAAGAGAGGGCAGGCCCCTGCCAGAGGCCACCTTTGTGCTTGAACAAGTTGGCTGGGAATTTAGGGCCCTTTGCCCCCACACATCAGGGGTTCAGCCAAATCATTTCCCCGTTGCTTCTTGCTAATATGTAGATAGAGTTGATTCTTGAATGTCACTTTTCCATCTGGAAGACTCTGTTGAAGAGGGTGTCACTGCTCCCCGGAGCCTGACCCGGTTTGAGCAGGTGTGTAGAGAGCTGTGCCCAGAGCAGAGAGAAGTTCTCCTGGGTTCTGTGCTGGTTTGCTCTGTCCATCTGTAGAGGTTCTCATGTTGTCTCAGCCTCCCTCACCGGAGTTATTTAGCAGAGAGGCACTGCCACTTGTGTTGTCATTTTCAGCCGGGGCGCAGTGAAGACAGAGCTGCGGGCTCCATTTTCCAGTCTTGAAAGGGAACCAAGCTCTTCAGCAAAGAACCTTTCCCACAGCCTCAGGGCTGGGCAGCCTTGAAAGGCCAGATTCCTTCAAAGGGTCTCTGACAGACAGCTGAGAAATACTATCAAATTGTAAGCACAAGTTTAGGTCAAAGGGTCTATTTTGCTTAAAAACTCCCAGATATTTTCTTCTTTCTCCTGAAGTTTCGCTTTGGGGTAAGTGTGCATATAAAAACAATGGCATGCTTTCATCCCTTCTCGTCTTATTTTAAATGATCACTCAGATGCAGACCACACCCTCAGGTTCTTAGCTGCTGTGGGAATGGAGACTTGAGGGAGAGAAGGCCCGCTGGTGTGTGTGGGGCCCCCAGCTCCGCCCTTCTCAGGGGCATGAAGGGTCCCCTCATGCCCATGCCTGGTCCTGGGAAGCACAGGCGGAAGCCTTGAATGTTCCCTGAATTCTGCAGGATCAGTTCCACATCTTTGCATGGCACTGAAGACCTAAGGGAGACCTGCACCCTGGGTGGAAGCGGGTCCCCTCCCCTGCCCTCACCTGCCAGCAGCTCTTCCCTTTGCTGTGATGGATCTGGCTGGGATGCCTGCCACCTGCATGCCACCTGCTCCTACCTGCACAGGCAGACTCAGCAGTTTTCCAGACTCAGGTGCCTCTGCCTGCGGGAAACTGCCTTCTCACCTCCCAGCCAGGAGCCCTACTTCCCAGCACACCTTGCCATTCCCTCTACAGGAGCCTCTTTATGCACTCCCACTGGACAGGCCCTATTCTAGTGCCCATAAGCCCCTGTCTTGCACACAGAGCATGTTTCCACTGAATGTTTGCTGGATTGAACTGGATTTCCTGCAGTTGGTGCTGCCCAGAGTCCTGAGGACCAGGATCTCTCTCCCTTCCCAACCCTAGGGAGAATCTCCAGCTATGCATTGCTGCAGGGGTTAGTGAAGCTGACCCCAGCAGTATGAGGACCGGGCCCCTGAGCTTGGGTCACCAGCACTTCAAATTTCCCATGTGCCAGAACAGGGGACACAGTGCAAGGCACAAAATAAATGAGTGACTGAGATGCCCAGGTACCGGGCCTTCACCTGGACAATGCACTAAGAAGATACCTCCGTGCCTGCCCTGCCCCAAGAATTTTCCCAAGGTCAACCTTATGGTCTGGCCCCAATTGCTTTTGCAAAATATCTGTGGTTTGTTGAAACAACTCATCCCTAATCTGACTTTACTAATGTATTGAATTTTGCAAAGACTTACTACATCTTTTTGACATATAGAGGCATAATTTTAGTGCCTCATGGGACACCAAATTTTTCTGGGGCAAAATGTCTCAGCCCAATTGAAGTATCATACCCAGCACATAAAATAAAAGATACCCTATTTTGGTCTCAAATGATAAAACAAGGGAGTGTATCAGTTTAAGGAGTACATTGAGACATCCTGAAAGTCTTGCTGGAGAAAGTAATAAACAGCCTTTCACGCCCAGATCCTAGTGGATCATTTGATGGTTAACAAAGGAAAGGAAGAACATTCAATCCCTCCTGGCACCGGCCTAAGGAGGACTCCTTCCCAACCCCTGCTTCCTGTGGATGAGAAAAGAAGGTATCAGATCTGAGCTCCCTCATGAGCCTGTCCAGTTTAAGCATGGCTTCATCTTTAGCAGGGAAAAATATAGTGGAACGAAAAGGGAATTTCAGAGCATTTTAGTACACTCTTTTGATACAGGCTTTCAAATATAAGTTCAAGGAAGTAATTTTCTGTATTCATAGATTTTCTTGTTGATTGGAGGGTTTTTTGTGGTTAATAGTGTTGAAACTATTAACTACAAAATGAACTTTGTCTTCATTATATTGCCTAGCTAAAGTATAGTTATGTTCTACCCTGTTGAGATGTAGTTATGTTTTTCTGAGGAGGTGGCAAACTTATAAATTAAAAAAAAATAATTCTGGTTGTAAATTCATCTACTTTTGTTTTTAGAATCTAATTAGAATCTAATTTAGAATCTGTTTTAAAAATCTAATTCACATGCTCTTACACAAAAGTAGCTTGGTGATAAGTACCACAAATGGAAAAAACAAAGACAAGAAATCTTCAGTGAGGCTTCATTGTGGGCTGATCTTCAACAGAGATTCCACGTGGCACACCCTTCCTGTTCAAAGTACCACTCGGGGCTCAAACTTCATGATTCAGACTTATGATTTTAAGAAGTGTGTGTGTGAGACACACATTAAGCTAAAGGTCTAGTGCTTTCTCTTGGAAAGGACGGTGGTGAGGGGTGAAGAGGCATCTCTGTGGCACCTGTCGCTCTGGGGTCTGTCACTGCATCAGAGCTTTTTGGAGAGTGGGGACCTGACAGTAGGGTGTGTGTGTGTGTGTGTGTGTATGGAATATTGGGTACCAGGCACAGCTTCACACATGGAAACTCAGCATTAATAGAGACATATCTTGTTATTTATTTGTGTTCCCTGTGCCCTGTGCACCATATAGAAGCATCAGACATGCCTGAGTGGGATAGAAAGCCACTTGACAACTGCTTGAATTTAAGAGAAAGCAGCCATCTGAGGAGGCTGGTGGCAGTGGGAGCCCCTGAGCAAGTGGCACAGGAGAACCGGCAGGCTGGGGTGACCCTCAGAGCTGCCTGGTGTCACTGGCCACAGATGAGAGCCCTGTACTCAGGTTTCCAGCTGGGCAGGAGGACTTACAAGTGTTCCAGTCTTCATGATGTGGGAAGACTTGGCACTGGCTGCTTCCAACACTGTTCCACCCCGCACCTCCCTGACGTTATTTTAATGTTTTGTTTTAATGGTTTAGCCTGCACATTTTCATGGCTCTTCCAGCTATCAGAATACCTTATTTGAAAAGGAAGCTAACTTTGAATGAGCTTTATACAGAAGAAAAAACTGATTTGAAAAGAGATTATGTATAACATGCTGCGCATGGACTCTGGGTACACAGGCTGAAGGAAGGCGGTGGGACCCGAAGGGTTAACCTGATGAAGTGGAGTTTGCGCCTATGAATACGAAAGTCTTTTGACAGTGCCTAAGTGATTTCCCAGTAATGCCCTCAGTGTTCTCAAGTCAATAATTTCCACCAGTGGCCGATAATGATCATTTAAAAGCATTAGCTCAACTGAGTGATGTGCCTTGTGATTCAGAGAGTGGCTTGACAGGAAACTAAGCCTGCTTCCAGTCCTTGAATTTTAGGGCAAGGAAGCAGAAGAGGCCCTTTCCACCTCAGGGATTCTGAGTGGCTGTGAGCACGTTTTCCCGGGGAGCGGCCATGTCTGGGCCGTTTTCTGCCTGCGTGGTGTGTTTTAGAGAGAGAGCAGCAGCAGCAACAGAACCCAAGTCGGATCTGGCAGGAAGGACAGGGGGGCTTTAGCCCGTGCCCTGAATAACTGCTGAAAACCACCACCCATGCACTCAGCTCGAGTCTGCCGAGGTGGCATTTGGTTTTGTTTCTCCCCTTCTTGTATTCATTTGGATGTCTTGGAAGTGAATTCAATTAGTGTTGATCCCAGACATCTAAAGTCAGAGTCTTGCCTGGAAACAGGGCCTGAAATAGAGGGATAATGGCTTATAATGAATCTTCTCGAGTTCTAGAGTAGTGTTTCTAAAATTTAAATTGCATTAAAAAATTGTAGAGATCTCTTTTTTTAAAATGCAGTTGCTAGCTGGGCATGGTGGTGCATACTTGTAATCCCAGTACTTGGGAAGCTGAGACAGGAGGATCACAGGTTCACAGGCAGCTTCAGCAACTTAGTGAGGCCCTCCGAAACTTAGTGAGACCCTGTTTCAAAATAAAGAATAAAGTAGAGCTGGGGATGTAGTTCAGGGGTAGAATGCCCCTGCATTCAATCTCCAGTAAAACACACACACACACACACACACTCTGCAGTTGCTTATTCGGTACGTCTGGAGTGGGACCTGAGTGTTTGCGTCCTTGAGGAACCCTAGCTTCCAATGCTCTGGTCTGAATTCACTTTGAGAGGCAAAACTCTAGAGCACCAGAGATCTCCCCTGTCACATGGTAGGAAATTAAGATGTTTTCAGCTGCCTCAGGCCATCCTGGTAGTGGTGGCACAGCTCCATCTGCAAAGGCTTGGGCCATGGTGTGAAGTAGCTGCACCCTCTTGGGGTTTTGGGAGGCTTTGCTGCTCCTCTCTCTGTTACTTACCAGAGCTTCGCCTATGAGGAGAAAAGGAGCTGGGCTGGAGGAGTGGGCTGGCTCTGCTGTGCTTTCTCAGTTCTAATCCTTGTTATCCTTGTTGCTCTTGTCTGGTTGGGGAGTTTCCATCTTGGATTTGAGGTGTCTGTCTCCAAAAAATAATGTTTTTTTTTTATTGTTGTTGTTTTGTTTTTTGTGGCACTGGGGATTGAATCCAGGGACTGGGCATTCTACCTCTGAGCCACAACCAGCCCTATTTTATTTTTTATTTTGAAGCAGAGTCTCACTAAGTTTCTAAAGGTTTTGCTAAGTTGCTGAGGCTGGCCTCGAACTTGCGATCCTCCTGTGTCAGCCACCCAAGTATTGGGATCACAGGTATACGCCACCACACCCAGTGATAGTATGTTATTAACGTGTGTGTACAAGTATATGTATGTATATAGTTAACACATAGTGTTAGCATACACATTAATACATATGTAATATGAATACATATGCTACAAATAGCATACAAAATAATTTATATATGTCTACATATACATAAGTAATAATGAAAATTCAGTTTTTCTAGTTTTAACTGTATACCTAAGCCAACCCCATAAATTAAGGTAAAAAGATGTTAGAATTTAGGCTTAATAGTTTTACGAATCATACTGAGTCTCTCAATCTCTTTATTTTTGTGACTGTGCCCATGGTAGTCATCAGTATGGGTTGCTAAGTGGACTGGGGTGCTCACCAGGTGAGACTGAAGTCCATGTCGTGGCTGAAGCCAAGTGGCATTAACCGGGGTCTAGAAGTCAGCATGCCAGGCTGCCAGGAGCAGGACAGCTCTGCTGCACCGTGGAGGAGCTATCTCCACACCCGGGGCTTCCAGGCTCTTCCCTGCAGGGTCTGTGGGTCTCAGACTTCTGTCCTCAGGCCACGCCTGAGAAGCTGTCCTGGGGCTGGGGTAGCCCCCCTTCAATCAGCAGACCTGCTTTTACCTTGTGCAGGCATGTGAGTCCCATAGAAGGCTTTGATTGGAAAGCACTAATGTCACTGTTTCTCATGTGGACAGCGGAGAGGGAGTGTTTTGAGCGGCACACCATCTTTTCTCTGTTCACACATTCATTCAGCGGCTCTTCCTTGTCCACTTATCTTGTGCAGTGCAGTGTTCTGGATGCTGTGGGAGTTAGATGAGTAGACACAAGTCCCTGTCCCTTAGGGAAGAGCTTGCAGCCTTAATGGCTGTTGGAAAGAAGCCACAGTGGTGCTGAGAGCACGGTGGAGAGCTGGAAGGAGACTCCCACAGGGCAGGCAGGTGGGGAGTGCAGCAGCTCCCCTCATTTCTTCAAGCGTCAGCAGCAGGGGACAGGTGGTCAAGTGTGCTGGGTGTTCCCGATGGAGGACTGATATAGCGACTCAGTGTGCAATGCTGCCGTGTAGCAGCATGGCCAGATTTCTCTATTACATCCTAATTTTTTAGAGTTATGCTTGATTATTTTATTGTGTGTAATTGTTCCTTATGGAGGCAGCCAATGGAAGGCGTCTGGGGACCCATTTAGAGTGTGGGGACAGAGGCCAAGGGCCCAGATTCTAATCTGGCCTGACTGTGGCCGAGCAGACACACTGGGGGAAAGTGGTTTAGCCTTTCTGGGCTCTCTGCTCAGCTGTGGAGAGCAGCTGGTACTGGGGTCCACTCCACAGGCTCTTAAGAGGGTAAAGGTGTGTGGGGGACATGTAACTGGCCTCCTGCCACAGGTTGCAAGGACTGGGGGGCCTTCACAGGCAGTATTTATTCCAACCCCAGAGCCTCCGTCTGGTGCTTCCTCCTGCCCTGCAAACCCCTACCTGGGCAGCCATACTGCTGCACAGCCTAATTCCAGATATTTCTTATACACAGACAGTGGGAACCATGAGGTCCTGGGGTCTCAAGGACAGTAAGACAGGGCAACCCAGTGTAGGAGAGGCCGGCGAGATAGGCTGGCCATTGTCCTGCCTGACAAACACTGATTCATCCCCTTGGGAACTGGGGGATGAATGTGTAGAGGGAGGGCCTAGATCGGGATTGGGGCTGCAGAGGAAAGCGCTCGCTTTATAAAGTAGGCTACATAAACTGCATCAAGATGTGTTTATGCCACAAGTCTTCCACAAACTGAATTTTTTAAAACTTATGGAGAGAAGTAGACAACTGAAGGAGCGCATCGGTGGAGGCCCAGATGCCAGAGGTCATCTCGAGTAGCCCTTCTATAGTTAGGACTGGTCTTCCTATGTGGGGACCGCTCAGAGTGTTGACCTGCGCATTTGCTGCTTTCCACACAAGTGGATGCTTGGCCTCAACTTCTACTCTGGCCTGTTTCTCTTGCAAACGTTGTTGTTTTGAAATAAACCTGGGTGTTGTTTTTAGTTTGTGGCAATAGTAACTTGATAATGACCAGTGCACGCACCGGTATTTGTGTGTTCCTCGGCTTTTGGCACCGGAGCACCCTCCAGCTGGGGGCCTTTCCCCTCACGTTGTACAGCCGTAAACAAAACCAGTAGCCATGGGAAGGGGTCAAGAGAGCACAGAAAAGGGCGTCCGCATCTGGACAGGCTGGCCACTGGCTGGATTTTAAAGAAAAGTTGATGGATCTTTTTCTCTTGCCTGTATTAATAGCACAAAGCAGTGCTCCGGGGGGAGGGGCCTTCTCTGTGTTAAAAATCAATTTCAGTTTTGTGCTGGGACTTGTACCAGAAGATGAAAGTTTTACAACTGATTTTAAGATAGATCAGCTATGGGAAAAAGAAAAAGAGAAAACAAACATCTGTCTTACAGGTCAGCCTTTAAATTATACTGTTTCTTTTCATTGCGGGATTCCTGGCTCTCAGCTCACCAGTGGAGTTTGAGAAGCTCCACGTTGCTACATCTATTTTTATCCCACACAGTCTACCCGGCTGGAGCAAGACCACTAGTCTTCTTCCCAGGGCCGAGGTTCATGCTCAGCCTGAGCTGGGAGTTGGGTCAGCTGGCTGCGCCTGGCACCCCAGGAAAGGTGTTGTGGAGAGCACTGTGGGGTCCCTCGGGCAGGTGACAGCTGGTGGGAAGGCTGCAGCCTGCCCAGAGCAGGCAGCTGCTCCGTGCAGGCCCAGGGACAATCCAGAAAGCTGGGTGGGCGGCGTCTGAGGGATGGGGGCAAGGACGTGAGCTTGAGCGCCAGCAGCCTTCAGGAACCGGCAGTTGTGCTTCAGCCCGTCAGCGTTCATGGGAGGCGTGTGTGAGATTCTGAGCCCTTAGAGGATGAATCTGGACTGTGATGGAATGGATGACATCATTAGTGAAGAATCCCCACTAGATGTGGAGGGGAATTATAAAAAGGTAAGGGGAGCTCTTTTGTTTATAAACAATTGGACCATTTTTCTAAGTGGGAGAAAGATCGCCCTTAAGAAGTGGCAAATTCCGCACTCTGTGGCTGTTCCCATAATATAGTAGGGAACTAAATGCACAGCACTGAGCGCATTATGCCAAGAGAGCTCTTGGTTCTGCCTCCACCAGACTGTGCTCATTAACATATTAGAGCAGTAACTAAAATACACATCTTGTTATTCTGAAGTTGGGAAAATTCTATTATGCATTTCATTGCTAGGCTGGTCTTTTGTGTAAAGGAATATTCTTTATAAAAATCATTGACATATATTGACAGTTTGCTTGAAATAATTACCGGAATGGTTAACCTAAGTTTGAGATTTTTAACAATGAAAAATACAACTTTTACAAAGAAAAGTTTTGAGTTTTTAAAAATTAATCCAAATCTGCTAATACTCTGCTTGTCTTTTCTTTTTGAAAGTTGGTAAATCTATTTTGGGAATGTCTTATATGGTAATTGTCTAGTAATAACAAGCCCAACTAAAAATAGCTTTAGTTATATGGGTGAGGTCATGAAGTCAAACTACAAGTATATGCTTGTCTGTCCACAGAAGGCTAAACACCCACTGTGTCCTCTCTTCTTGTTTGCCAAAAGTCAAGTGTAGTTCATAACAGCATAATATGAAAGGACGATTTCCTTTCTCCCGATAAAATAGTAAAACTGCTAGTAAATTTTTAATTTGATCAAATGTGTCATTAATTTTGTCCTAGAGTGAAGTATAGAAAGAAGCTCCCATCATGGTAGACCCTCGCCTGTAGTGATGTGTGATATGGTGGCTTCTGTCTTATACATATGACTGTGTGTGGTGCAGGGGCTCTTGTGAGAATATACATTATTTCTTAGAGCGATGTGCAGTAGCTTACGTTCTTTCTTCAGAAGGTGAAACTTGGATACGTAGATGTTTTGGTGACCTGCCACATTGTCCTGTGCCTTTCCACCGCTCCTGACCCCCAGGAAGGGAGAGAGTGTCCAGGGCAATAAGTGGCAGAGTCCCACTGCTTCCCAGCTGACCCTGGAAGCCATGCGCAGAAGTTGCTGGGAACCTTGCTAGGTCACCTACCAACTTGCAGAGTAAGTGGCTGCTCTCCTGCTTCCCGTCTTGTGTGCCAGAGAACTGGCCAAGTTCTCTTTACCAGCCCATTTTTCAGATAGAAAAGTGTAGGTAATTTCCCACAGAGGAAAATGAAAGATGCAGTAACACTAAATTCATAACCGTCGTAACTTTATCCCTCTTGGAAATAGGGAGGGAGCCCAGATGCCTGGGATGAGTGAGCAGTGATATTGTCAAACTAAGACATGGATGAAAGCCATGCACAGCAGGCTCAGGGCTTAAGGACCAACACCACCAGGATAAAGCCGCGTTGTGTAACCGTGCCCACGTGATTGCCGGAGAAATGGGATCTGATAGGTCATAGGAAACCACTAGAAGCTTCTGGAGTGTGGAACGCGAGGTCAGCAGAGTACAGACCCTGAATGCAGAGGCACCCTTACCATTGTGCATCAGATCTTCTGCAGCGGGCGCTCCCTGGTCATAGGGAGGCTTCCATGTGCTTAGAAAAACAGCCCGCAACTTGTAATTTCATTAAGAGCTTCTAGTGAACAGGGCAACACAGGCTTCTTATAAAATGTATGAAGAACAGGAAAACAGTTGCCTAGTCTAAAAATCACTTTCCCTAAATAGAATCTCCCTTTTCTAAGTTTTTCCTCTAATGTCTTTGCTCCTCAGTTGGCTCAGTAGAAAATTAAATTAGCTGCCGTGAAACTGTACTCTGCAGGGCTTTGTCCTTGAATCTACCAGTGAGGGGTGTTTGGGTCTCTTCCCCTAAAAGCATACATGCGACTCATAAATTACACTCATTCTCAACTGTATAACTACATTGTGTATGTGTAAAACATACACAAATAGATATTTTTATGGACAAAAATGAAAGTTGTAATAATATCTTCTTTCCTGTTTGGTGCTCTCACCCACCCCTGCCCAGGGTCGCCCGGCCCAGAGACGCAGAATTCCCTGAGCCAGCCACAGTAATGAACACCACATGCACATAGGGAGTATTTTGCAGGTTTGTTTTAAAGTCAGACAATCAGCCTTCAAGGGAAGGTCACTTCTGATGACTAAAGTTAGATTCTACCAACACAGGAAGGAAAAGATTAGCATCCGCTTCTTTTCCTTGGGGAAGGTCCGTTTCATGAATGCTCTCTGGTTCCTTCAATGATAATAATAGTGAAACTGCTTGACAGATAACAGGTTGCAGTATTTAGGACGAAGAGCAGAGACCATGGGGTCTCGGAGGTGTGGGAGTCAGCCCCACCACCCGCCCTGCTGTGAGCAGCTCCTGATCTCCTGGCAGGGCCACACATATTGGCTTTGGCCTGGGGGACCAACACCAGAGACCCTCCTCACTCAGTCCACCTTCTTCCCAGGAGTCTCCCTGCCGTGGCGCTGTGTGGGCACCAGATCTGAAGGGCACTGGGCTTCCCATCCCCATGGGCGGCACAGAACACATCACAGCCTGGAGCTGGTGCTTCCTGAAGGGCATTCAGGGGCTAGTGTGGAATTGCAGAGTGTGCAGCCGTCCTTGTCAGGGGATATACAGATGACGCTTGCTAATGGAGAGGAAAAGGAAGTCAGGAACAGTTGGCATAGCATGTGCAGGACACTGGCTTAGCTCTGTCCCGGAGCCCACACAGACATGCGTTTTTTTCTTTTGTTCCCCGGCCTGCACACAACCCAGGTGGCCCGTGGTTCTAGGGCTGAGTGAGCCACTGCCTGGCTTTGTTCCCCAGAGCTGCCATCTCTAGTGTCCTGCATCCAATGACAGTGAAGGATTAGGGAGGACCCGTGAAAAAATCAAAAGGCTGGAAGGAACAATATTTAAAGTGAGGCCATAGCTGCGCCTCATGTTTTTTTTAAAAGGTGAATGGAAATGACTGCTTGAGATAAACTGCAATAAACAGGAACACAGAATGCCAGCTGCCATCCGGGCTCCTGCCCTCCCCACACAGTTACAGGGAAAAACAGCCGTCAGCCTCCATTAACCTCATGTCCCCTGCCCATGAGCGATGAATGTGCTGGGGAACCATTCAGGTTCCCTGGGCCTGGGCTGCCCCTCAGCCACCTGGGGAAGACCCTGCTTCCCAGCTGGGACCTCCAGGACTGGCTGTTCCGCATGGATTGTGTAGACGGGTGCCTCCTGGTTCTGATCCGGGCTCTCCCATCCTGTCACTGTACCGCTTGAGCTAACCACATGCCAGGGAGCGGGTGGCTTGGACAGCTAGATCCCCGGTTGTGTGCCAAGCACGCTTCCCTGGCTCTTCACGCACGCACATGCACACACACACGCACACACACACACACACACACACACACACACATGCACACATGCCTCCCTCTAGGTCACGTGGCCCTGAGCTGTTCCTCTTCTTACCAGCTTCCTCACGCGTCCAGGGCTCTTGTTTTGGGGTATGTATGTGGCTTATTTTTTTAGCCAAGATGCCATTCACATACATAAAATTCACCATTTTGAATATATTCTTTGAGGGTTTTGGTATATTCATAAGGTTATACAAACATCTAATTCCAGAACATTCCATCACCCCAAAAGAAACTCCATACCCATCAGCAGTCACTCCAAATGCTCCTCCTGTTAGCCTCTGGCAACCAGTAACAGCTTTCTGTCCTTTTGGATTTGCCGGTCCTGGTGTTTCTGGTTCTTTCTATTCTTCTTTTCTCCATTCTTCTCCCCACCCTGACCACGCTCCCCATTTATATGAATCCTAACATGAACTGTGAACTGCGCAGGAAGTTACCTCTCTATGCCAAGCACTTTCTGTATTTTTGTTGTTACTCAACTATACCACTGGCCCTATTTTATTTTATTATTTTATTTGAAACAGGGTCTCATAGCTTGCAAGTGCAATGCCCTGGATTAGATCCAAGGCCACGCCTCTTGCCAGCCAGTCCTGAGAAGTGGCACCCATAGGCCTCGACGGCCGGGATGACACCTGATCCAGAGACTCTTGCTTGGGCAGATTGGTGAAAGGATGCAAAAACAAGAAAGCCGAGCAAACTAGTACTTGGTGACTCATCACAACCTCCTGGAATGTGAAGCATAAGTGTCTGAAATGGAAAATGGGAAGAATATGACCAGATGTAGTATCTGTTCAGTGATACAATGGAAAGATACTATGTCATCTAACTGTTTCTACCAGTAATTGAAAAGTACTTCCTAGGGGATGAAATAAGATGCAAGAACTTGAAATATCCTGGCACAAGTATTTATGCACTTGACATTGAAAAGCATACAATTCGTTTTCTCATATTTTGACCTTGTAACAAACCCATGCTTTGTCTCAGTGAGGAAATAATTAGGAAGTGTCCTCAGTATATTTTAATTTTCTTTTTTCCTTTTTATTTGAAGGAAAATTAGTAAAATTTGCCTAGTATACACATTAATCTTTCCTTCTGGTTCATGATGTTTAAAGCCTCAGAGTCCCCACTGGAAAGCTGCCCGTGATCTTTAGAGGAAAGCTGTCTCCCTGCAGAGGAGAGAAGCAAGAGTCCACGTTTTCCTCGAGAAAGAGCACCTTTCCACAGGGAGCTCCCAAACCCTGGTTGCTCCCAGGTGGATGCTGCTGGTGACCGTGCAGGTGTCCCTGGCAACAGGTGGCGCTGAAGCAAGGGACCATTAACTGCTACAAAACTGCTGCAAATGAAATCCACTCACTCCAGAGGCCAGACAGGCCATGTGGAGGTGATATGTGCCCAGTAAAGAACCAACTCTGGCTGGGTATGGTGGTGCACACCTGTAATCCCAATACTTGGGAAGCTAAGACAGGAGGGTCGCAGGTTCAAGGCCAGCCACAGCAACTTAGCGAGGCCCTCAGCAACTTAGCGAGATTCTGTTAAAAAAAAAAAAAAAGATCCGACTCTGTGCTGACCAGCAGCGTGGGCAGCACCAGGGAACTTTTAGAAATGCATATTGTTGGCCCCAGCCCAGATCTTCTGAAATAGAAACAGCCTGTGCTTTGCAGGGCCTCCAGGTGACTGTCATGTATGGTCAAGTTGAGAACTGCAGCTTAAAGAATGTGCGATGGAGCCGGGTGTGGTGGCACACGCTTGTAATCCCAGTACTTGGGAGGCTGAGACAGGAAGATCGAAGGTTCATGGCCAGCCTCAGCTATTTAGTGAGGCCCTCCACAACTTAGTGAGACTCTGTTTCAAAATAAAGAATAAAA
>PVJS01013779.1:0-20720 GCA_004027185.1 Glis glis | reverse complement strand
TTTCTCAACCGTGATTGTTTCCTTTTCACCCCAGGTGGAAAGTGTAGTCATCCTGTGGTGTCCATGGGGCACCGGTTCCAGAACCCTCTGTGGATACCCAAACTGTGGTAGTTCAAGTCTGTATACAGAATGGTGAAACATTTACATAGAATAGAACCTAAGCACATCGTATACTCTAAACCATCTCTAGGTTACTTGTAATACTTAATACAATGTAAATGCTGTGTGTATAGTTGTACTGTATTGTTCAAGGGATAATGACATAGAAAAGAGTCTGTACATGCTCAGTACAGACACACTTTTTTTCCTGAGCATTTTCAGTCTGCTGTTGGTTGAATCTGAACTTGTAGATTTGGAGGCCCACGTGTCTACTTCACGCTTCAACAAGCAGTTCCTGAGGTCTGGGTGCAACACCAGTGCAGAGAGGGGCTTCTTCACATTAGGGAGGACCCCCTATGATGGCTCCACCCTGTCAGCACCTGGGACTTGTTAGGAATGCAGCCACAGGCCCTGCCTGGAATCCAGATCTGTGTCCTCACAAGATGTTCAGGTGGTTCTTATGTGCCCTGAAGACTGAGAAGCCCAGAGCTGGGTCACAATTTAGCAGTGCAGAAAAGAGGGTGTGGGAAGTGGTCTCTGAAGGGTCGCAGTGAACCAGGTACTGAGACAGCATTATAAAACAGTACATCCAATAATAAGTAAAAAAAAGTGCTTCAGTTCCTGTGGTGAGCAGGATGTGGAGCTGGGCGAGGGGAGGCTCCTTCCGGGAGCCATCGAAGACAAGAGATGCAGCAAGACTGTTTCTTCTCCAACAGGGCATCCCCGTCCAGCCTTGTACTGTTCCTGCTCCACATATTACATCCACATTTATCCCACAGCACCTCGGTGCCATCCTCATCAGCTGGGTCTCCTTATTCTCAGGACAAACTTCTTGAACTATATCCATCCTCGGGGGAGCCTGAAGAACCCTTCATCTTGGTGCAGGCCCTTCCTGCCGGTGTGCTTGCATCCCCCGCACAGGGCAGAAGGAAGCAGCTGTTGGTAGTGTCCTGAGCACCAGATGGATTTAGGTTTGGGTTGAGGATGTTATTACCCAAAGCGTGTTCCTGAGAACCATAGAGAACTCACATGTCCCCATGAAAATATGGTGTGTCAGTTCAATAAATTATGGAAATGCAAAAAAACACCAAACCCTCCATTTGTAAATTTAAGTATGGATTAGCGTGTTAAAGGCTAGATGGCTCCTGCTTCCGAGACACCTAGAAGCTGCCTGCAAGGGGAACTAGGCCAGAGCAGCAAAGTGGGGCTGGGGAGGGGATTCAGGGTGGTACTGGTGTGTAAGGATGGGTACACGGTGTCCTGAAAACAGTCTGGGAAAGGACTTGTGGCCATGTTAGATTTGGAGATGAACAGTATCAACCCAAGCAGAACATTTTTTTTTTTTTTTGCGGTACTGGGGATTGAACCCAGGGGCGTTCTACCTCCGCGCTATGCTCCCGGCCCTATTTTTTATACTTTATTTTGAAACCGGGTCTCACGAAGTTGCGGAGGGCCTCACTAAGGAGAGAGAGAGAGAGAGACAGGGAGAGAGAGAGAGCGCGAGAGAGCTGAGGCTGGCCGTGAACCTGGATCCTCCGGTCTCCGCCTCCCAAAGTACTGGGATTACAAGCATGCGCTACCACGCCCGGCCAAGCAGAACATTTTGCTTTTGTTTCCCTTACTAAATGCCTCTCTGTTCCTACCAAGTTTGGGCAGTTGCGTAGAACTATGGCACCTGGAAAGGTGAGTATGGGCCTCTAGTCTAAGGGTTGGGTGATCTGTGTCCGAGCTTCTGGCTCACGTGCACCCTCCAGAGTCACGTTAGCCTTATCTGCTTAGGCACAGAAGTGGCAGTGGGGAATTCAGTGACAGGAGAGACAGGACAAGACTGGCGCTGAATAAGGGTTAGTTTCTAAGCACATTTCTGCCTGTCGTCTTGGTCTTGGTTAGGTTTTCTTTCTCATTGATGAGCCACTATTCCTTGGTTGCCCTTTTGCTTCCTGCTACCAATATCAGTTTTAGATGTTTGTTTTTGTGTTATGAGGGTATTTCCCAAGGCTGTTTTAGGAGAGGACATGGCTTCCCTTGCCTTAAGTACATCCAGCAGTGCTGTCTGGGCCAGCCTGTCCCCTTTCTTGTATGCCTCTCCTCACCCCTGTATCTTGGCTCTGGTGTACAAGACATACCTGCCCTGCAGGTGTAATTCCTTGGAGAGCATAAGGCTTTCAAAACCACACACACACACCAGAAAGGAAGTTAGGTTCCAGTTGTTGCATTTTAAGAGAAAAATCTATATTTTACTAGTCAACTGAATCATAGTTACTCAAAACATTAGGAATCACATCTATTCCAAAAGGAAGAGTGAGTGGGGTGGGAGGGAGAGGGGCTCAGGCTGTGTTTGCGCTTACTATTAGTCTGTGGTGTGTATGCTTAGCAGTCAATTAGTCTGCCCTTTTCTCAGAAAGCATCACATCGGAGTGAGGGTAAAAGTAGATCCATAACTCTTCAGTCTCACATTATATCTCCAAAGTGCTGTCTGTCCACCATTATTAATAGAAAGATATGGAACCAGCATGGTCTTGAACCTGCCTCTCCACCTAGCAATAGGGTAACCTTTCACCTCCCTCAGATACCTCGACTGGGAAGCAGAAATTGCAGGGAAATTAACCATCATGCTGCAGACTCTCATTACCATGGGCCAGGTGCGCTACTGACTGATTACATAACCCTCCCTTTTATCCCTCCAACATCAAGTGCTATCCTGGACCTCAGGACCGGAAGAGCCTTCCAAGCCAAAAGCCATCAGTGATGTAACAGGAAACAGCTACTGTGTGAACCACAAAATACTCACAGCTGAAATTCAAAAGGACAAATATCCTTAACATAAAATGTCTCAAACTCAGAGCTTTGTAGAAAAACAAGCAAAGCTAGGAGTCAGTGATTCAGAGGGAAAAAAGGGCAGTGCTAAACACTGATAAATAAGATAACTTGAAATATAAAAAATACCACTTTGTGCCTATCAAATTAAAAACAGTAGTACTTTTAAGTGAAAATATGCGGTGGTGGCCAGGATTCTGTGAAAGCTGCCCTGTGAGGCTGCCGGCATGTGGATTGGAACAGCTTTTCTCTAGAGTTTGTGGCAAATGTTCCCACATGGCTGACGAGGTCCCACTTCCAGGAACTAATCCTGGGGAGGGGTTTATGCGAAGACGATAACTTCCACGGTAGTTTTGACGCAACCCAACTCCATGGGATAGAATCTTTGGCAATCATTATAAACTGTTTTTAAAGAGCACAAAGTGATATAAGGGTCATTCTGAAAATACAGTAAACAGTGTGATCTCAACTTTCTCAAGTGGGAAAAAGAACACGTAAGATTAAAAAAAACTGGGAAATGTTAGCAGTGATCTCACTCAGTGATGGATTATAGGTGACGTTTATATTCTACATGCTTTTCTTGATTTGTTCAGTGGGATCCAGAGAGAGAAAAAAAAGGTGAGAAGGGACAAAGAGCTGTATCAGAACATTCCTATTTAAACTGTTAATGAAGTGTTCAGGTGTAAAGAATTTTAATTAATGTAAATAGAAAGGTTTTTAGGGCCTCTCTGATATCTGTAGCTCAGTGTGCCGAGTAAATCAGAAAAGACAGACATGAGCTTGAGGTGCACTCAGTCACAGCTGGGGAGAGGTCTTTAAACAGAGCCTCGA
Source organism: Glis glis (assembly GCA_004027185.1). Classification (NCBI taxonomy): domain Eukaryota; kingdom Metazoa; phylum Chordata; class Mammalia; order Rodentia; family Gliridae; genus Glis; species Glis glis. Next base: position 16,973 of record PVJS01013779.1, on the reverse strand, counting down.
GCTGGGCGTGGTGGCGCACGCTTGTAATCCCAGTACTTGGGAGGCTGAGACCGGAAGATCTGGGTTTGCGGCCAGCCTCAGCTACTTGGTGAGGCCCTCCACTACTTAGTGAGACCCTGTTTCAAAATAAAGAATAAAAAAATAGGGCTGGGGGTGTAGCTCGGAGGCAGAATGCCCCTGGGTTCCATCCCCAGTACTGCAAAAAAATAAAAATAAAAATAAACAGAGCCTCCTTTAGACCCGGCACTCTGGCCAGCGGGCCGTTGGGCACTGATCATCGACATCATGTTTCTGCTGATTCTGTACTTGGATGTGCAGCTCTGCTCGACAGTTTTCTCATAGTCGGAGATGTGAGTTGAGAAGCTCTTGGGGTATTATATGGATTGAGAAATAGGTTCACTGAGCAGCTGAAATGAATCTATGCCAAGTGAAGTATTTCTTTTTGGGCTGAGCCATCACCAGTTCCAGGCCTGCATGTTTGAAGGGCAGTTTGCTTTGACGAAGGTTCCCAAAGTAGAGTTGTAAGCAGGGAGCAAAGTGAAAGTGATTCTTGCTCCTGTTACATCCTCAAAAACACTTGCTCAGGGGTCAGTGCTATGACACACACACACACACGCGCAAACACACACACGCACGCATGCTGGCTCTAGTATTACACCATCCCGTCAAGAGATGCCAAAGTGGGAAGCTGTGTATGCAGACAGGTATCATCGCTCAGTGTGAGAGAGGAAGGAAACCTTATGGTGTCCAGGGAGTAAGTGTTAGAGAAAGGGGGAGTAGAGGTGACTTTGTCTGAACTAGAAGTTCTCAAGCCACTGAAACTGAGTGTCTAGAGCTGGAGCTGCTCGTGCATGTTAAACCCGGAAGAACATTCTCCTGCCACTGGGCGAAGCCGGAGCTTGGGAAGTGTACTCCTGGTGGCCAGTGGTTCTGTTCTGTGCTGTCTGTCCAGTGTGACTTCCGCAAGCCCCTGCCACTGTCAGGCTGTGAGAGCAGCCCTGTCCTGCCGCCCGCTGTCCTTCACTGGGGGTGAAGGGAAGCCATTCCTCAGGCCACTCTTGCGGAGGCTGGAGACAGGGTGTACAGCTGGGACTCCAGGCCTTCCTAGCCACCCCCGCCGCACAGCCTGGGTTTTGCAGTATAATTTGCGCCCTGTAGTCTTTAAGTCCTGCTTAGACCATAACATGATGCTTCTCATAGCCTTCATCATCCCAGAACAGAAGCTCCAAATCTCATTCCCAGTCCAGGATTTCTAACTCATTTTGTTTATTTTTTGGTTGTGGTTTTCTTTTTATCTAAGGAAATTTCTAATCTTCTCCCCTGTTGTTTAAAGGTTTAAAAGTTCAGCAGGGCGAGTCTTTATGAGGCTTTTATGGGAAGTTGAGTGTGCTAAACATCTCTAAATGACCATAGTCGTGCAGTTTACAAAACCCTTTTCCTTTGCACTCTGACCTCACTCATCTTCACAAGAGACAGGTGGCCCGTTACAGCCATCCCCGCTGCAAACCTTCTCACACCCGAACCCTGGTGAGAGGAGGCGGGAGCCTGAGGGAAGCCACAGACCTGGCAAGGCAGGGCCTCATGCGGGCTGGTGCCCTGCCTCATCCTGGTCTCTGGCTGCATGTGAGACCAGTGCCCTGGTGGTCCAGTGAGCTAATGTTCGTACCATGGAGGGTGTGGGCTGAAGGGACTTGTAAGGAGGAGAGGAGACGAGATCTGGGGGAAAACCACATTTGGGATCAGAATGATTGAACTTAGGAGAAAGTGCGGGCCTCCACGACTTTACCCTGCCACCGCTGGCAGGTAAGAAGGAAGATGACAGGGCCAGGTACTCTAGCTCTGCCATGGTCATGATCACTTAGCACCAGGAGGGTGATTACTTAGACTAAGATCAAACAGGGCTCTGAAAAATCGAACTGGAACCAGAAAAGACTGGCTTGATTTCAGCTTTAATAATTTGATGCTCCTGAGCTACCGTCCATTCCTTTATTGTTCCTCTAGTGTTACAGTTCTAAGAAACTTAGCAAATTAGGCTGCCATGGTTGCGATATATCTGCCCGTGTATCAGTGTGTTTTATTTATTTATTTTTTTAATTTTAGGCACAGAAGAATGAGAGAGAGTCCATCAGACAGAAGTTGGCCCTTGGAAGCTTCTTTGATGACGGCCCAGGAATTTATACCAGCTGCAGCAGGAGCGGGAAGCCCAGCCTCTCCTCACGGTGAGTGTGCTTCCAGTCAGTTTCCCCTGCACTGAGTGGACCTGTCACCTGACTCCTTCCAGTAAAAGATGCTTTTACCTCCTGGAGCGGCTGTTTGTCATGACGCTTCTGTCTTTATCTGGGTTTAAGGCTGACCCTTCCCCACCCGTTTGTTGGTTTATTTGTTGCTGCTATTTGTGGCCCAGATACTTGAGGTCAGACTTTTGTATTTCATTTTTCTTGGACACAATGCCAAATTTGCAGACCGATGGGGGAATCAAGCTGCCCTCTAAGCAAGCAGGCTGGTACTTCAGACGTGGCAGACCACCAGGTGTCCCTGAAGTGCCCAGAGCCACCCCATGCATGTGAGTGCCACAAAGGCCAGCGACTGAGACAGCCCATCTTATGAGGTTCTTTCTTCTTTTGGGATAAAAGCAAATATACTCTGTAAATGTTACATATATTTACCAGTTAAGCTGGGCATTGGAGACAGATGATAGTATACGTGCATCCATCCAACCAGCAGATTTCTGCAATGCCTCTGCTTCCTGTGAGGCCTGGGCCTAGGCATCTCAGTGTTACCAAAGCCTGTCTACTCTGCCCAGCTCTCAGCAAGCCTTGGTTGATGCTTAGAGACTCGTCTAAGCTGGCAAAGCTCAGGAAGCAGATCGCACAGGTGGATGCATGTCTTCCAGGTAAGGCTGGTGCTTCAGGCCAGAGCTCTAGTTGGTCAAGAGTGTCACGGCGGTTCTCCTTGCCACTCCCACATGGCATTCCAGAGCCAGATGCCAGCCTTCCCTTGCCTCGAGAGCCCTCTTTCCCCTCTTTCCCCTCCCAGTGGCATGTGGCAGAAAGCGCCCTGGCTTGGAGGCCTGGAGACTGCGGGCTTGTCCTAGTCTTCTTCAGATTTTAGACTTTAACAATTAGTTTTACCACATCTGATTTTCCTCATTTTTGTGAAATGAGGGGATTGGCCCATGGTGTATAGTGTTACAGATCTCTGCTACTGCACGCTAGTATTCCCAAATGCTAAAATGTCTTCATCCGGAAGCCCATCTGTCTATTCAGCAGTGCCAGGTCCATCTGGTACAAATGGAAGGTTTGTGTTAAAAAAATCAGATACACACACACACTCACACACACACATATATGTATATAGACACATAACACATACATATCTATACATGTACATGTATATGTTTATATGTATTATATATATATATATATATATATATATATAAAATTTCCTTGTTCCATTTTCCAGAAGTAGTAACTTCTAACTTCTTGGCTATCTCTTCTGCTATTTACCTACACATCTCTAAATAAAATGCTTATTTTCTTAATTTTTATTTTAAATAGCCATCTTTTGACTACCTACTATAGAAAATTGGGAACTGGATGTGGTGGAACTTGCCTGTAATCCAAGTATTCAGAAGGATTACCGTGACAGGAGGATCACAGGTTTAAGGACAGCCTCAGCAACTTAGTGAGACTCTCAGCAACCTAAGGAGACCCTGTTTCAAAACAAAAACATAAAACGGGCTGGGGTTGCAGCTCAGAGGTAGAATGCCCCTGGGTTCAATCCCCAGTACCCCCTCCAAAAAAAAAAAGAAAGAAAGAAAAAGGAAATTGGGCTTTATCTTCTTTTGTACCCCTCCCATCAAACACCTATACAGTCCCCGTCCCAGTCTCCATTTATGTTTCGGTCACAATTAAGGCTCAGATAACCATTTAATGTTTACATTATTAACATCACATATTGTTCCTACTGAACTATGTGCAAAACTATGGCTACTTGAGAAATTCTGTTTCCTGTCACAAAATCAGAATTGCCTCCTTTTCCCCTTTGGCAGGGTGGGGTTCCGACTGCTGCGTTATATTCTACTGGGTGACCATGCCAGTCTGCATAGCCACTCTTCCAGTGATGGGCGTTGGGTTGTTTTGAAGGTTTGCTCTTGTCATCGTGCTGCTTTCAAACAATCTGTAGTGTTTCCTGCTGTGCGTGTACAGGCATCTCTCTTTGGTGTGCACCTGTGAAAGAGCTTGCTTAGAAATGCAAGCTTCCGAGCATGAGAACGTGGTGGCCATGGCTGCATGCTGACCAGCAACCTTTCAGAGCTCCTGTGGATCTGTAGCCTTTCTAACACTTAATATTGCCAATTTCCTTTGAAGTTTTGTTAACTGAATAGGTGTAAAATGGTATTTCGTAGCCATATTTGTTTTTCTTCTTTAAAATATCTGTTTGGGACTTATGTCCAAATTTCCATTGTATTCTTTGTGTTTTTCTTTCTGACTTATCAAAGTTATCTAGTCATGATACTAATTCATAATACAGTGTATAAATATTGCAAACATCTTTTCCCGAGTCTTATTTTTTCATTTTTTTAATGTGTTTATGACCATATGTTCTTGATTTTAATAGTCAATTTTATCAAACTTTACTTTTTTAGTCACTGCTGTCTATATCTTTCACAAGAAATCCTCTTCTACCTCAGGGTCCAATCAACATTCACTGTATTTCCTACCAAGAGTTGAAAGCATTGGTTTTTAGAAGTCTATAACCATTCAGGGGTTGATTTCTTGATGTGGTGTGAAGACTAATTTTTTTTCCTTTTTCCTTATACATGATCCTTTTATTATATTTACTAAACAGTCCCTCGTTTACTCACAGATCTTATAGACTGCTCCTGGAAATACTGTACATCACTGGGAATACATTCTATATCATTTGTTATTGTTTCTCTTCCTGCACAAAAACTAGTTTTAATTGGTGTAGCTTCAAAATAAGTTCTGATATCTGGACAGGCAAGTCCCTTTCCTTATTCTTGTTTTTAGAAATATGCTGCTTGATCTTGCTTTTTATCCCTCCATATAAATTTTAAATAATTTGATCAAGTTCAGCCAAATACTTTTTTTCAGATTTTTGACTGGAATCATATTGAATCTGTAGATGAATTTAGGAAGAATTACAGTTTTACAATAAGTCTTCCTATCTATAAACATTGTATGCCTCTCCATTTGTTTAAATCTTTTTGAACATTTTAATAAGGTTTTATAATCTTTCCTTTAGAGATATTGCACGTCTTCTGTTATATTTATTTCTAGATATTTGATCTTCCGATATCAAAGTTTCTCTTTGATTGTGTCCCACTGCTTGATGGTGAGCACATGCAGTTCATTTCTGTATGCTAGTCTTATACCCAGTCACTTTGTTATTCCTGCTATTTCTCTTCTCACCTATTATTTCTAATAAAGTTGTCAGTAGATTCTGAGATTTTTAAATAACAATATCATCTATAAACAATTGCAGCTTTATTCCTTTCTAATCCTCGTGCTTTTGGTCTCTTTCTTTGTTTATTTTGCACTTGGTAGGTACTCTAATATGGCAAAGTTTAGACATGGTAGTTGGAATCCTTAGCTCATTTTTCATGTTAAATGGAATACTTTCACTGTTTCCACATTTAGAAGATGTTGATTTTATGCTTAATGACTCTCCTAATGTATTGATGATATTCCCTTCTACTAATAATTTGCAAAGAATTTTATCATGAGTGGATATTCTATCACATGCTTTTTCTTCATCTGTTGAGATGATTTTTGCCTTTCTGTCCTATTGATCTATTAATGAATTAATGGGTAACATTTATAGATTTTCAAATATGGAACCATCTTTGCATACCTCATATAAACCTAGAGGGAATTATCTTTTTGTAGACACTATTGGATTTCATTTATAATATCTTATTTAAGATTGTTATATTTATATTCACATGATTTACATGGGTCTTTTATATTCTTTTGTATTTTTGTCTGGTTTTAGTATGAGTTATTTTGGCTTAAAAATGGGTTGAGAACTATGCCATCTTTCATATTGTCTAAGAAAAGTCTGTATAAAATTGTAATGATATGTTTCTGTAAAGTTTGGCAGAACTCGCCTGTATCTATGCCTGGTGTTTGTTTTAACAACCACTTCAATTCCTTAAGTGGTTTTAAGATTGCACATGCTTTTTATTTCTTCTTAAATCGGTTATGATGAGTTGAAATTTTCTAGGAATTTGTCCATTTTGTTTAAGGTTCAAAATTGTTGGCATGATATTGTCTCATTTCATTGATAGTATTCATTTTAGTTAAGTTAGTTTAAATGTTTTTTTCTGATACCTACCTACATTGTCATGAATTTTTCTGAGTTTATTTTTGTTTGTTTTGCTTTCTGTCCATTAATAGTTAAGTGTAAAACACTGAAAACTATTTGTATACTGTGGTAGGGGCTTTTTGACATACATTATCTCCTCAGAGACCTTCCTTGGACACCCTACTAATCTTTAATAAGTACCCACGTGCCCATCACTTTTTCTCCCTGTTCTGCTTATCCTCTTACCCTGACTTGGTTTTTATGTGGCCCTCATCACTACCTGACATTGTGTTATATGTACTATAATCTGTTCCTTGTTTTGCTCCAGCACTGAAGTATAAGATCCAGGACAGAGCAAGTCTTTGTCTATTTTGTTTACCACCATAAACTATTGCCTAATACATAGTATCCAAATATTTGTTGAACAATGAATAGTGATCTTCTGTTTAGAATGGTTGAATAAGGATACAACTCCTTCACTGGGATGCATCCAATTAAAAGTATCTAAATGTCTTTTCTTGTGGGCTGTGAGTTACAGCAGAGATGAACCTTCAGCCTCATCTCAAAGAGGGGTTATAAGCTTGGCTGTCGGTGTTTTAAGAAATGTTGGAAGATTAGTGTGGAGAATTTCACTTAATTCCCATTCCAGGGCCCTCTGACTCTGCCTTGGAAGATGATAAGCCTCCTGATTCTGCCCCACCACAGGGGTCAGATGGATAGCAGTTCTAGGTAGTCCTTTGGGTACTGGGTCTTTGTGCTGAGTCCTACCCCACTCCCCTGCCTTGTGTGTGCCCCAGGGCTCCGTGGCACACTCCGGAGGTCCCGCACAGACAGGGGTAGTTACGTCAAGTCCCTCTAATGCACTTGTATTATACCTTCCAATTTTTTTCAAGCTCTCTTATGTGCTGTTGTTTCCTTTTCCTTGGTCTTTGCCCACATCTTTGTTCATTTAGTATTGTTTTAGTAGGATTTCAGAAGAGTATAAATATCTATGTTCATTATGCTGTGTATGGTTAAGTCTCATGAAGGGTTCTCTCTCTCTCTCTCTCTCTCTCTCTCTGTGTGTGTATGTGTTCGTGTGTGTGTGTGTGTGTGTGGTGTGGTGTGTGTGTTTGTGTGTGTGTGTGTGTGTGTCTGGAGATCGAATCCAGGAGCATCTGCCTCTGAACTACAAACCCACCTCCTTTTTCTATTCCTTATTTTGAAACAGGATCTGGCTAAGTTGCTGAGGGTCTCCCGAAGTTGCTGAGGCTGGCTTTAAACCTGCAGTCCTCCTACCTCACCCTCCCAAGTACTGGGATTATAAGCACATACCACCACACCTGGCTGGTTTTCAAAATTTTTAATAACAGAACTATCTCCTCAAGAAAACTGCCATGTAGAAACCCCATATGCAAAGCAAGGAGGACCCCCTCTGATTTGGGGGGCTGAAGGGGCAGGACTGGACTACCTGGAATGCCCTGCCCAGGAATGCCTCCCTCGTGCCTCACTGTGGCCCTTCCCTACGAGTCCCCAGAGCCCGCGGGGCGTGGTGGTACACTCCTGTAATCTCAGTACTTGAGAGCTGAGATAGGGGGATCACAGGTTCAAGATCAGCCTAGCAACTTAGCAAGATCCTTACAACTTAGCAAAACCCTGTTTCAAAATAAAAAATAGAAAATGGGCTGGGGGTATGGCTCAGAGGTAGACTGTCCCTGGATTCCATCCCCGGTACCAAAAAAAAAGTCCAAGTCCCCAGAGCCCACCTCAGACTTCCGGTAGAGCAAACACTGGGAGTCACTGAGTCACCTCTGGAGACGCCCCGTCCAGACGCACCCAGGCCTCACAGGGGCTCAGTAGGCTGCACTGTGACTCACCATGAAGAAGAGCGTTCATATCCCGTCCTTTCAGGCATCTTGTCCCTGCATTCTGGGATGAGCTCATCCTCTGTGAGAACACAGTGACTTTGGGGATCTCCCTCAGGATGATGGTTAATGATGAGAAGAAATGTTTCTAAGAATATCCCTTTCTTTTAATCCTTGTAAATCTAAAATGTGCACAGACTGACTATCATCCCTCTCATTGGTGATAATACAGGAGAGAAACCTTTAGGAAAGCTCAGTTGCAACAACAACAAAAGTAAGAAGATTTTAAAAGCTTGGAAGCAAATGAGAAAAATGAATTACTTATTTTCAAAATAAGGTCACTAAGAAATATTAGGTTTAGTCGTGTTCTTGAAAAAATATTCTTTTTCTTTATTGCTAGTTTAATACTTTCCTATAAAATTTTTTCATCACCCAAATTAATTATCAGCACTCTGTTTCAGACTCTGAGTTTATACAGCTTAGTGTTGCTAAGGGAATAGAAACTGACCTAACTGCTATGGGAACGAAAAACAGAATGGTCATACATAACAGACATCTAGGAAATCTTCATTTTTTTCAAATATTATAACCTGATCTGACAGTGTAATACTGAAATTTTTCCCTGCCTTCTCCATTCTCCTTTTTCAGAGTAACTACACAATAAATCTGATTCTCGCCCCTCTTCTTATCTTGCCCCCAAACAGATTTTATTTATGTACATGTAAGTATAAATCCAATATTATAGTCTTCATGCAGTGTGTGGAGAAATGTTGTGACCTAGGAGGGGCTCTGTGCTTCCTCCAACACATGAGCGCTGTGAGAAGCAGAGTCCCCAGAGAACTTCCGAGCAGCTGGCTTGAGTGGTGCTTGCTGTTTCCTTATCTCAACCATCTAGCATCCCAAATCACGGCTCATTGCTCTTCTGGCCTGGCAGGTCTGTTGGGGAGTGGCTGAGGCCGGGACCCCTGTTGGGGCGATAGCACAGAGGCAGGAGCCAGCAGGGTCCAGGGCTGCCACTAGCCTGCCCGTAGTTCTGACTCTGGAGTGACTGTAAAGAAGCAGGGCTTTGGAGTGAGGAACTGAGGATCTGTACAGACAGTGTGCCACAGGACCATGGGTCCAGCCAGCATTGTTGCCAGGAGAGTGAATCACTCTCTGTCTGCAGCAGTAATGAGTTTCGCATAATTTCCTGGAAGAAGTGGGCAGAGTGGGCACAGCTGCCTGCAAGGGTGAGCAAAGATGTTGACTTGTCTCAATGCAGCAAGACTTGCTGTCCATGGCGTCTTTTTTGAAATAATAGTTGTGTACCCGAGCAACCTGTTTATAACACGCAACATATCTTTAAGACTTCATGTTAATCTCATGCATGTGTACTCAAAATTTGCTCAGAAAACTCTTCATGTGAGCAGCTCCAATATGCATCACTGCATATGTGCATATGGATGTAGCCTACAGTTTCTTTTCTTACAGTTTTTGAAAAGTCGCTGGGTGGTCTACAGAAAACCTACCCTTTTCATGTCCACCTCCAAGGATTACCTCTAGTATTCTAAAATATGTAATTTCAAAAAGTGAGGCAAGGTTTAAAATGGGTCTTTTGAGGAGCAATAAGATTAAAATAGCAAAACAAATTTAATCATGTAAGTAATTCTTTTCTTTCACAAACCTGAAAGAAAAGCAAATTGGTATTTGTGAAATTTCCTTTGTCTAATAAATAGCCATACTTTACAATAATGCTGATGACCCCAGTTTAATTAGGTACAATTAATTTTGTGCAAGCTGAATTTGACATCTTCCTAGAGGCACAAACAGCTGTGCCCTGACTTAGGAATTTTATTTATTTTTTATCACCAATGAGAATTCAATTGCCTGAGCTATTGTGAAAGGGTTGGGAGGCAGGGAGGAAAAAAGGCCACAGGGCTGTATTTTATATTTTAAAATGGCTCCAGCAGACAGCTGAATGTTTAATTAAAAGAGCTTCTAGGAATTCTTCCTTGCGGGCACATCATCGTTGACAGGCTCTCATGGCTCTATCACTGAAGTTTGCACTCCCTTTGGGCAGCAGTGCACGCATGCATGGGGCACACACAGCTGTGTGAGTGTGCACAGGGGCACACATGGACCAGGCCCGTGAGCATGCACAGAAGCATGCATGGACCAAGTCCTGAGAGCATTCACAGGGGCATGCCTAGACCAGGCCCCCATCCCTGAGCAGGCACAGGACATGCCTTGATTATTAAGTAGATATCCATTTTATGTATCACCAGAACAGAAAAACTACTGCCAGTGAAACGCTGATGGGTACCTCCTTAACACTAGAATTTATATTTTAGTGGAGAGAGTCTTTTGGACTTGTTTGGACATACACGTTCATCATGTGTCTCTTGTGCATACAAAAGAAGGAAAGGTAGAAGTGTGTTGCCAAAGGGCGTGCTGGGACTTGTCACATCAGAGTCCCACTCTGTCCAGGACACTTTGCCTCAAGTCTTCAGAGTCCTGCTTCTCCCTGCCAACCACCTGGGTGTCCCGTGCCCAGGGAGGCACTGTGTGTCTCCTTCAGAGCCACTGCCTCTGTGCCGCAGGTTCCCATCAGGAGGCAGGCAGGACCCCAGGCTGCCTGGGAACAGTGACCCAGGCATCCCCACTTCAAAGCTGACTTAATAGGATCAGTGCAATTCTCGCATTTTTAATGACTACTTGTAATTCAGTGGTCAGAAATCAAATCATGGAAGAGAATGTTTTTGAGATAAAGCTTACTATGGAACCATGCCTAAATGGCAGCCCCAAAATGTTCTTAAACGTGAGCATTAAAAGGTGGTAAAAGCAGTGCCTCAGCGTTGAAAAGAGTAAAAGAATTTGAGTTAGGATTTTCCCCTGGGGGCTGGGTGTAGCTCCACAGTAGAGGACCTGTATGGAGGTCTTGAGTTCCATCTCCAGCACACCCAAAAAATTGTTTTTACGTGATACAATCACATCCCTCAAAAGCAGACTGGCTTTGGCCCTCCGCTCCATGAGCGCTCTAAGGTCTGGAGGGCATGGTATGACTTCTTGGCCACTCCACAGCTGGAACTCGGCATCAGCAGGGCAGACAGAAGTTTAAACTCTGGGCTGAGGGGAACAAATAGGCAAAGTGGCTTTTAAAGTACCAAGTTAAATTTATATTAATTACTCTAAGGTCTATAATTGCTGCAGATCCAGGAGCATGGGATTGAGATTGGGGAGGGATGCCATGGCTGATGGAAGAGTTCATCACAGATCGCCAGCAACCAGCACAGGGCCACACTCAGAGCTCAGCCCAACTCCCTCCCGGTGGTCTCCCTGAGGGGTGCTGCGATCGGCACGTGGCTGCTTCACCTGTCCCCAGCACCATGCCTGTCCTTTTCCTTTCCTAGTTCTTGCTGAATGCCCACACGTGGCCACCCAGAGGCTCTCAGAGAAATCCAAAGTTAACTGAATCTCTTCCACCAAAAAAAAAATTAGGTATATTTCCTGCCATTTTTCCTATGCATGTATCTCTACATTTTTATTTGTAAAATTGGAATCACACTATAGCTACTGTTTTATAGCCTGCTTTTCACTTAGCAATGTATCAGCATTGATCCATTAACTGTTCTTCTCTCATCTGTATTTTTACTAGCCACAAATAGCCCATCATGTATTTCACCATAGTAGACTTCATCAGTCTCTTATTGTTAGGCATTTGGGCTCTGTCCAGCTTTGTGTTTAATTTCTGATTTTCCTTTGCCTTCTTTTTCCATCTTCTCTTTTCCTGCACTCCTGAGTTTATTCCATTCTTCCTGCCATGTGCTGGCCGCCTGAGACCCTCTCCTAGAGCAGGTACTAGAGTCGTGAGCTTGTGCAGATTCACCCCTCTAGCCTCTGTGTTCTCATATGGAAAGTGGGGTTTGCAGTCCTTGGAGGCAAGAAATGTATATGCCTGGCACACAGTGAGTGCTCAGAATTTGGTAGCTCTTTTTACTTCAGAACATAGACCACTTGGAGATCATCTTGCCTTCATTCAGATGAAAGCAGACCACATGTGGCATCTAGGAGAGACGGCTGTTTGATTCTTTGTATAAGGAGAGGCCTCATTCTGCACTTCCACTCATGCTAGAGAATATTCCTGTTGAAAATGTGCTCCCAACGCTAAGATCCTGTAATTTCAAATTCAGTTACATGAAAGTGGCCATTAGCGGTGGACATGGACACCGATGTGTGATGAGAAGCGACAGCTGTCTGAGGAGCCTGAGTGTTCACAGCTCCCTGGAGACTCTGGCGAGGAAGAGGCTGGAGCTTCTCCAAAGCAAAGATGGTGAATATCATCCCCCCAGTGCACCGCTTGAGCCAGCGAAGATTCTGCTGGCAGGAGGCGGTGTGTGCCTGGGAGCTGCCTTCTGAACACGTTCAGATGGAGGGGCCGAGAACTGGCCTTCAGAGAGGAGTTAGGAAAGGGAGCATGTGTGAGAGCAGGAGAGGAAGACCCAGAGAAGCCATCCATGTGGCCCCAGCTCTGCCGAAGAAGGCAGAGGCCCAGATCCTGTGGGATGGGGTCAGGACAGGATGTAAAAGACATGACGCCCCCCAAACACGGCCTGCCCTTGGAAACAACCCTTAACTCCTCGGGACACATACTGTTGGAGGGTCAGCCCTCCTGGCTCTCCCACGTCCCCCTGGCCCAGTTCACCCAGATCCTCTCCTCCTGCGGATCCCTGCTCCTCCCACTCCTTGGTTAACACCTTCCTTTGTTAATGTCCAAGTAGCAAAAGGGCTTGTCTTCTCATGTCTAAGGTAGGGAGTGTCCACTAGATGTTTTGTGAATTTTCTCCCAGTCTTCTGTATAGCCCACATTTCTATTTATACATTGTGATTTATGAGACACGCGCTTGGTACCTGTTAGAAAACCTGGTTTTTATTCCTGGTTTTTATTCCACTTACTATAGAGTCATGAACCTAAAATGACTTTAGGAGTCAACAAGAAACATTTATGAGTGAAGTTGCCCAGGTCAAAGCCAGTAGAGAGTAGCAGGGACTGTAGCAAACTAACAAGTGAGGCCCTGCTAGCGGGGAAAGCAGCTGCTCAGCATTGACCTGCTCGTGGCCTGGCATGTGCAGAACTGTTGCTGAGTATCAAATGAACAAGTGCACGAGCAGCCTTGTCTCGGCCTTATATAGTTAGAAAAGTCACCTGCAGTGCTTTTGGGTGGTGATGGTATATGTTAGACCAGCAGTATTTGCAGTTATTACAGAAATAGCATTCTTTCTAAAAAGTCCAATAAGGTACCATCCTGTTGTATTACGTGCCCCTTAGCAAAAGAAAATTGACTCAGTCCCACTGAAATAGAGTAAGATGTGGCATTGCATTTTCATAACAACAATTACACTTTTATTTTTAAACAGTAATAGGTATTTTTGTAACTCTTATGGGAAATGTCAACATGGAGCAGTCAGTATGGAAAAGAGGAAGAGGCTGAGTCTGTGGGATGGAAATGGCATTTGACAGCTTATCATGGAGCAGCAGTTCTTCATTTTGACCTCAGCATCTAGAGCTTACCTCAGTGTGTCCACATTTCTTCTTCATGACAAGTTCTCAGAAAAATGAAATGTGGTTATACCTACCCTGGGTAGTTACAAACATCACCACATGTATTTATTTATTTATTTATTTATTTATTTATTTTGCTACTGGGGATTGAACCCAGGAGCATTCTACCTCTGAGCTAACACCCCTAACCCTATTTCATATTTATTTATTTATTTATTTATTTATTTATTTATTTATTTCTATTTTGAGGTACCAGGGATCGAACCCAGGGGCTTATTTTGAAACAGGGTCTCACTAAGTTGCGGAGGCCTCACTAAGTAGCTGAGGCTGGCCATGGACCTGATCCTCCTGTCTCCGCCTCCCAAGTACTGGGATTACAAGTATGTGCCACCACACCCCCGGCTTTCATATTTTATTTTGAAACAGAGTTTCACTAAGGTGCTGAGTATCTTGCTAAATTGCTGAGACTGTCAACAATTTAGAAAGTCAGGTCACCTCTAACCCCCCCACACACCGTGCCCCGCCCTGTCCAGGTCTCCAGGGAGCAGAGGAAGGAGGACAGTTAACAAACAGAGCCCCTGCTGGTGCCATGCTCTAAACACACTCTTTAATCCCTCCTGCAGAACAGTGAAGTGTGCACTATTCACCCATTTCATAGTGAGGGAACTGAGGTCCATAGAACTTAGGGAATGTGCCTGGAGAAAGAAGTGAGAATTTGAGCTAGACATGGTGGCAGATGCCGATAATCCAGGTACTTGAGTACTTGGGAAGCTGAGACAGGAGGATCACAGGTTCATGACCAGCCTCAGCAACTTAGTGAGACCCTCCACAACTTAATGAGACCCTGTTTCAAAATAAAAAATAAAATAGGGCTAGGGGTATAGCTCAGAGGTAAAATACCCCTGGGTTCAATCCCCAGTACCACAAAAATAAATAAATAAACAAACAAGTAAATAAAAAATAGGGCTAAGGGTATAGCTCAGTGGTAGAAGCCTCCTAGGTAGGTAGGTAGGAAGGAAGGTAGGAAGATGGAAGGAAGGAAGGGAGGGAGGGAGGGAGGGAGGGAGGAAGGAAATGATTTGGAACCTAACTGACTTGAGGCATCTGGACTGATCAGTCAGAACCTGTAGCCTCCATGCCCTGGGAGGAAGCACTAGGGGTGGGGGTGGGGACCTGCATTCCTTACAGGGAGATAGCTGAGGCTTGTGTAATTATAGAATGTAACAGTAGGTGGCAATACATGCATGCCCATGATAATTACAGAGCCTGGGTTAAATTAGTCCCTGTTCTATATTGTTTTCAATCAAAGAAGCATTTTAAATAAATCATCTCAGCAACATCTATGGAGCATCCCTACCATTGGAATAAGAAAAATATATCAAGCTAGGTACAGTGGTGCACGTCTGTAATCCCAGGTACTCAGAGGCTGAGGCAGGAGGACCATGAGTTCAACTTTAAAACCAGCTTGGACAACTTAGAGAAACCCTATCTCAAAATAAAATGAAAAAGCCATGGGTGTAGCTCAGTGATAGAGTGCCCCTGGGTTCAATCCCCAGAACCACACACACACACACAATCAAATACAAATGCCAAATCGCAGACACGTTGCTACTTGCATTCTCCGTGTGTCTGGAGCAGTGCCAGAGCAGTGTCCTCGCCCGCCTGCTGCAGCCAGCCTCCCGGGACCTCTTCTGGCTCCAGAACCTCCTCTTGCCCTTTCTCCATGCTTACACACAGACTAGGGTCCTAGAGAGGCTCTGAAAATTACTTCTGTGTGTGTGTGTGTGTGTGTGTGTGTGTGTGTGTGTGTGTGTGTTACTGGGGATGGAACCCAGGGGCCTTCTACCTCCAGGCTACATCCCCAGACCTATTTTATTTTGTATTTGGAAACTGTGTCTTGCTAAGTTGCCAAGAGCCTGGCTAAGTTGCTGAGGCTGGCTTCGAACCCATGATCCTCCTGTCTTAGTCTCCCAAGTACTAGGATGACAGGTGTGCACCACCATGCCCAGCTTGAAAATTACTTCTTTAAACGATTAATCGCCAAATAGTACTGAAATACATTCAACTTGAATGGAAGGTTAGGGCAGAGTTGGATCCTCAGTCTTGCCAAGGGCTTTCCCTCTAGGCTACCCCTGTTCACATCACATCTGGGGTCCAGGGCTGCCACCCAGGAGAGCTCCCCGAGGCCTGCCTCTGAGCCCTGTCCAGCAGAGCCCTCCCACAGGACAGCGCCCAGGACCTGCCTCTGACCTGTGGAGCTTACAGAACTCTGCTGCCTCTTCTGGTGGAGCTTTGCCTTCCCTTACATTTCTCTAAGGTGAACCTGTGTGGTTTTTTCTCTTGGTGACACAAAAGAGTCCCCTCCATTAACTTCTGGCAATTGCCTGCAGTAAAGGTTTTCTATTGTATTAGGGAAGAAAGGAGTCTCTTCAGAGAGCTGTGGCCTGTGGTGCTGGCTCTAGTGAGTGTCTTCGGATGGTCCCCTGGGGCAGGACCTAGAGGACACCCCAAGACCCCATTCATCTAGATTGACGGGACAATAAGCTCAATGACTCAGAACATTTTTCTTGGCGCCAACCATGTGTTTGCTATTTCTCTGGGTGCTATAATGCTTGGCCTTAAATAATTTTTCACTTGTCATGAGTCGATGTGGGAAGGCTAAGAGAATATCAGAAAGTCCTCTAGTAAAAGTTATCATTTATGAGTGGAGAGCAATATCGGTCATTTATTCCTCCATGTGAAGAGCACATAAGGCTTTTCTGTTAGCAACTCAGTTGTGTTGGCTGTGGCCAAACAACAGACAGCTAAGTGGAATTAGTGTCCTGTTTGTTTCTGCCCAGACTCCAGAGTGGGATGAACCTGCAGATCTGCTTTGTCAATGACAGCGGCAGTGACAAGGACAGTGATGCTGATGACAGCAAGACGGAGACCAGCCTGGACACACCCTTGTCCCCCATGGTGAGCCCTTGTCCACACACAGAGCCCTTGTTTCTCATGGAGAGCCCTTGTCCCCACGCTAGGCCTTGTCCTCATCCTGAGACCTTGTCTACACACTGAACCCCTTTTCCTATGCTGAGTCCTCGTCCCCCATGCTGAGCCCTTGTCGCCACACTGAGCCCCTATCCCAACAGTGAGCCCTTGTCCCCACACTGAGCCCCTAATCCAACAGTGAGCCCTTGTCTGCACACTGAGCCCTTGTCCGCACACTGAGCCCTTGTCCCCACACTGAGCCCTTGTCCCCACACTGAGCCCTTGTCCCA
>PVJS01013778.1:0-41521 GCA_004027185.1 Glis glis | reverse complement strand
CCGCCAGCGGCAGAGGCCGCCCCGGTCGCGCAGCGGCGGGAGCGGCCGGCGGAGCCTGCGCGGCCGAGGGGGAGGGCCGGGGAAGTGGACGTCGCCCCTGCCAGCCGCCCGCTGCCCGCCGCCCCCAGCCCGCAGGCTCCCGAGCCTCAATCTGCGTCCAGCAACCCGCTGCCCCGGACCCTCCCGCGGGCGCGCACCGGGCTCAACTCAGGTAAGGGGGACCTCCCCCCACGGGCACGGGGGCAGAGACCCAGAGACCCAAGATGAAGAGACATACAGCCCGGAGGAAGAGAGACAGACACAAAGGCAGAGACACACACGGGAGACGCACAGAACCACCAAGACAGACCCCACGGAGAAAGGAAGAGAGACACGTTCACGAGGACAGAGGGACACACGGCTGGGAAGAGACAGACACACAGGGACTGATAAAGATATACATAGAGACAGGCTGGGAGAAAAACGAGACACACTTAGATACTCAGAGATGGAGACACATAGGGAGACAATTGTACCCAGAGAGATAGGCAGCCACACACAATCAAGAGTGGGTATGCAGAGGTGCACACCCAGCAAGGGAACAGTAGGACAGTAGACACCCAGACACACACACACCTGACCCAGAGAGAGAGTCCCACGGAGAGGCACACCTAGGTACACAGCCTTGGATACACAGAACCCACACATGCCTGCCAGGGCCTCCACAAAGTTCCCTCTGTGTGAGCTGGCGCCTCTGCAGGTCTCCTGGCTGTCTGGCTGCAGTCCCAAGAGAGAGATGAGGTGCCCTGGCCACACCAAAGCTGGCCACAATCCCCTTCCTCCTGGGCCTTGGGCTACCCCAGTCCCACCCACCAGTGGGGTACCTTTGAGGGCTGAAGCTTGGTGGGCAGGGCCAGGCTGTGCCCACCAGTTTCAAGGAGAATTAGATAGAGGCTGCCTGCCTACTCCAGCTTCCCTGCTGTTGCTACACCCGCATCCAGGTGCCTAGAACCAGGCCTGAGGATGGGGGTGTTGGCTCTGTGAGGTATTTGAGCCTGCTGGGACTCAAGATCATCTGCCAGGGAGGCCAAGGATATGAAGGGGAGCTCTCCCCTTAGGCCTCACCCACTCCTCCCCTCCTCACCAACCTCTCCTTTGCTCTGTATCCCCCAGGCTCAGGACTGCAGGTGGGCATCTCCTCTGCCTGGGAATCCTTGAGTATACGGACAGGACAACTTCCTTGGAAAGTCGGCCATACCGGAGTTCTGCCTCGGCATGGGCCTTGCCATTGAGGCAGCTCCGCTGTCTGCACTGGTCTGAGGGTGCTGCCCGTCATGGGGGCAGCCATCTCCCAGGGGGCCCTCATCGCCATCGTCTGCAACGGCCTTGTAGGCTTCTTGCTGCTGCTGCTTTGGGTCATTCTTTGCTGGGCCTGCCATTCTCGCTCTGCTGACATCAATTCTCTCTCTGAATCCAGCCCCAATTCCAGCCCTGGCCCCTGTCCTGAGAAGGCGCCACCACCCCAGAAGCCTAGCCATGAAGGCAGCTACCTGCTGCAGCCTTGAAGGCCCCTGGCCTACCCTGGAGCCTGGGACCTAAGTCTCCCCCACTCAGAGCCTGGAATCAGGATCCCAGTGTTCAGCTAGCCTGGGGTCCAGAACTCAGAGTCCAATCGGCTTGGAGCTGGACCCAGCAGCCAAGAGTCTAGCTAGCCTGACTCCAAGAGAGACTCGAGGGCCCTAGAGACAGGCCTGGGGTGGGGGTTCAGGAGTTGGTGCTAGGGCCAGGGCCATCTGGACTCTGCTCCATCCCAAGGGCCAAGAGCTGGGCTTACCCTTTCTCTAGGCTCAGCACTTCTGGGCCCCTCTAGGTTGGGGAAGCAAACTGGAACCCATGGCAATAATGGGAGAGTGTCCAGGCTGGGCCCCTCCCCTGGTCCTCCCACTGTTTGCTGGATAATAAATGGAACTATGGCTGTACTCTGAGATTTTCTCCTCTTCCTGAGGGCCCTGCAGAAGCAAAATTAAAGGTATGGGATGAGCTTCTAGACATAGGTTTATTTGTGCACAGAGGAGGTAATGGTGATTAAGGGTCAAGTCCTGGAGTAAGGTGCAAGGACCTTAAGGAGCAGGATGAGAAGGGCAAATATTGGGACCCAATTGAGGGCAGGGTCACATGCTGTATCCTTAGGCACCTTGGTACCCAGCCCAATGGTTGTAAGTACTAGGTTCAAGGAATGGGGCAGGGACAGAGACCAGGTCCTTAGGTCTTGGTTTTCACTTCCCTCACCAGGTTCAGCAGTTTGTCCAGTTTTGCAATCTCCACAGCTGGACCCTTCTGCACTTCCTGCCCCTTCTTTTCCTGGGGAGAGGGAAACATCCACGGGGGAGGAATAGTGAAGGACAGATGCCACTCTTTGGGTGCTAGCACCTACTCTGCTGTCCTGCCTGCCCCAGCTCACCCTGCCCAGTAAATTTTGGATCCCTGCTGTCCCCCATTCCCATATGATCCTTCCCCAACTCTGGTTAGGGGATCCAGGGGTCCAGGTGGGGGTCTATCAAAAGGGCTCTGGCTCTGAACCTCAGCTGGATAAAAGGTCTTAGTGCTGGAGGAGGCATCCCTCCCCTGACCCTCAGAGGAACTAGCCTTTGATGTCAAGGAGGGCTGTAGCTCGGGAGGGGCAGGGCCTTACAGTTGGGACCACCCTTCCCACAGGAAGGACCCAGCTCTATTAAGGAGCTAATAGGTGTGTGTTTCAGGAGGGAGAGGGCTGTGGACAGGGTAACAGGTGTCCTTTCCTAATGCTCTTACCCAGTACCTTCAGGTTAGGTTGGGGTGTTATGCCATTTGGAGCCAGACCTATTGTGTCAGACATACCCAGGGTGGGGGAAAGGAATCAAGACATCCATGAGGGCACATGGGATATCCCATGTGACTCCAGAAGTCATTGGCTGGGACCATCCCTCAGAAGAGAAGATCCTGAGCTTATGAGCATCACCCCACCTGCAAAGCACTCAATTGCTTCCAGTGGTAAGTTGGGCCCTGAGAAAAAGGGAGTTGGGACACTGGGTTATGTGTTGCTTGCAGACCCCAAGAACTGCTTGGCAGACCACGCCAGTCACATTCTCCCTACTTCCCAAACAGTGGGGTGTGGGCTATGCTGGGGCTGGGCAGCTGCCATTTCCTGCCTTCCCTCCGCTCCTAGACCCCTACCCTCTCAGCCACCTGTGCCCACTGATCACTGGCACCTGCCCCTGCTTTGTCTGCTGAGGATCTGGCCTGGGCTGTGGGGTGGGGAGAGAGTGCAAGTCCAATAGCTCCTTCCCAGGCCCATCTCTGCTGCTGACACCATGCAGAGCTCAAATTTTCTCCTGGCTTGACCCTGCACCTGATCCCAAATCCATCTCCCCAGCCCCTCACAGCCATTACCCAGCTCACCTCTCCACTCTCCAGGCAGCAGACAAAGAGGTCTTTTTCTTTTCCCACTCTCCCGAATTAAGCTCAGGTTCTCCTCTTGGACTTATTCCATCCCCTGGGATTTAGGGTACCTGGTTTTTAATTCTAGCTCTGTCATTAACTCCCTGTATGACTCTGGCAAGTCCCTTGCCTTTCTGAGCTTCAGTTTCCTGTCTATATAGTAGTTGGGGAAAGACAGTCCTTGACCTCTAACAGTCCCAGGGCAGGGCAGTCCAGGCCTCTGTGGGGAGCCCTCGGGAAGCAGGGAGTCTGCAGCTCGCAGAGGAAGGACAGTAGGGATGCCCAGAGGACTTCCTTTTGTATGAATCACTCGGCCACTGATAGAGTCAGGTGGCAATTTCAAAGGAACCTCTAATCCACCCACTCACCAGCCCCCAACTGTCCCCTGGTCAGGTCCTCAGAGATGTAGGTCCCTAAATACTCAGAGCCCAGCCCTTCCAGCCTTGAATGACCCTAGCTCTGTGAGGAGTTAGAACTGTGGGAGAGCCTGGCCTCCCCCCATACCTACTGCCCTCGTGGTGCCATGGCTGTGCCCCTCCCCCAAAGAGTGACCCATCATCCTCCCCAAAGGGCTGTCCAGCTCTGTCAGCTTGAGCTTTCTCCTCTCTCTTTATTAAATTAAGAACAGATTTTATGTGTTCCACAAATTGTGCTGCCTCCTTCCCCCCTCCTGAGGCCAACTAGCTGGGCTCAGCAAAGAGATTCAGACCACGCCTGGCTCCCCCACCCCCCAAAGCCCACCGCAGCCTCTGGGCCACAGCTGCAGGCGCTTAGCAGCCTTCCGAGTATTTATAGCCAAGTCCACCCCCTCCCCCAGCTGGCTACAATTACAGGCCCAGCCACACTCTCAGCACTTGCCCCCCTGGCCATCATGGGGAATATACCAGCACAGAGGGATGGCAGTGGTCCCTGTCTGGGTAGGAGCATGGTGGGAAGAAGTCAGTAGCTGAGACAGGCCCCTGCCCCTGCCTCAGACTGCAGTAAAGGCCTCAAATTGCAACCAGAAGCTACAGTCATCAGGGCAACTTAGCCCAGAACCTGGCAGAAAGCAAAGAGCCACCGCCACTCTTCATACACAAGTGGGCAGGACTAGGCGCCAGGTTCTTGGGCTCTGAATTTTTAAGTTGAGTCCTGGGGCTCCAGATCCTAAGGCCTGGGCAGCAAGGGCTGGGTTCTTAAGTCTGAATTTGGACTCAGGTCTAGATTTTGAGGCCATGGCTCTGGGCTCTGTGGCTTTTATTTGGGGCCCTTGGGCTTTGGACAGGGCCCCCTAAGCACTAGAGACCCCAGAAACAGAAACTGGAGCTCAGAAAAAGGACTGCATAGCTGCTGACCTAGTTACCCTCCTCATGGCTCATTTCCTCTTTCCCTGTATAGACCCAGAGCTCCCAGCCCAGGGACCACTGAAGCTTGGGTAAGCCCAGCGATGAAGCATTGGCTAAGTCCCCTGCCTGGGTGACTTGTCATACCCACAGCATCCTCCACTCTCAGTAAGCCAATGAGGCCCTCACTCATGCCTCCCCCAGGCTTCAGACCCACTTGCTCACTGGGTATGTCCCGATGCAGTGAGTCAAAACTGATCTCTGTTTCTCACACCCTGCTTCTCCTATGCTCCTCATTCAGGAAATGAGACCATCCTTACCCTGGGTCCTCCAAGCCAGAAACCTGGAGTCACCCTGGCTCCTCCCCTTTCTCTCATCCTCACCATCTTCCTATCTCTTGCAGCAGCCCAAACTCCCAGAGCCCATACCTTTGGCATCTTGCGCAAGTTGGGTGAAAGCTTAAGGCAGGTGACATGCCCGCGATCATCGCCCACGATGATGATGGGGTGGATGGGGTTGAACTGCACGTGGGTGATCTTGTTCTTCTTTTTGGCCACCACGGGCTGGTTACAGATGGCCTCGTACTTGTTGATGGCCAAGTCAAATACGTGGGCCTATGGAAGGGTTAGTGTCAGCACACTCAGGGGTAATGAGGCCCCCATCCCCCACCTCGGAGGAACCAGCCCCTGAACTTTCTGGGGACTGCAGAAAGCTAATGGTTAGCACACTGGAGCTGGAAGGCAGCGGGAGGGGGAATTTCATGTCTCTGTTTATGTTTTTCCTGTGGTTGAGGAAGTGAGAATAAAAAATTTAGGAGAAATTTTAAGTCTATACAGAATTAACAATAATGGCAGCATTTATCTAGCCTAACATATTTAACCATGTACCAAACTGGGTACACATGTTGCACGGCTTTATCATCTAATTATACTGCTCACAACAACTCTGTAAGGTGGTTCTGTTATTACTGCTATCTTATAAATGAAGAGTTAGAGGCTCTTAGAGACTAACTTGCTAGTAAGTCACAGAGCCAGGGTCTATACCAGTTATAGATTGCAAAGTGCTCAGACAGCGCTCGCCATACAGGTGCTCAATAAATGTTTGATGCTATCTTAGCCACATCCTAAATCCAAACCATTATCAACTCCTCCCCAGACAACTGCAGCAGTCTCCTAACTGGTCTCCCTGCTTCCATCTTGCCCTTCTACAGTTCATCCTCCATGCAGCAGCCAGACTTCCCTTTAAAATATGTAAAATCATAGCTGGGCATGGTGGTGCATGCTTGTAATCCCAGTACTTGGGAGGCTGAGACAGGAGGATCACAGGTTCAAGGCCAGTCTCAGCAACTTAGTAGGCCTTCTGCAACTTAGACCCTGTTTCAAAAATAAAATAAAATAGGGCTCGGGGTATAGTTCAGAGGTAGAATGCCCCTGAGTAGTTCAATCCCCAGTCTCTCACATACACACAGACACACAGGCAGGCACACACACACACACACACACACACACACAGAGTAAAAACCTCCCAGAGTCTCCTTGGCACAATAAAGAAAATCCAGAATCCTTGCTACAGCCCACCTTTTTACTCTCATCTTGAGCACTCTCCCCTTTGCTCCCTACACCCCAGGCCCACTTGCCTTCCTGCTCTTGAAACCCCTCAAGCTCATTCCCCACTCAGGGTTGGCGCCAGCTATTCCAACAATGTGGCTGGCTTCATCACCCCATCTTCACATGGCCAGCTCCTTCTCATTCAGCTGTCTGCTTGAATGTCACCCCTTCAAAGAAGTCTGTCTTTCTTTCTTTTTTTTTTTTTTGCGGTACCAGGGATTGAACGCAGGGGCGTTCTACCTCCACGCTACACCCCCGGCCCTATTTTTTTTATACTTTATTTTGAAGCCGGGTCTCACGAAGTTGCGGAGGCCTCACTAAGGAGAGAGAGAGACAGGGAGAGAGAGAGCGAGAGAGAGAGCTGAGGCTGGCCGCGAACCCGGATCCTCCGGTCTCCTCCTCCCAAAGTACTGGGATTACAAGCGTGCGCCACCACGCCCGGCAAGAAGCCTGTCTTTCTTTCTCCCTTCCTTCCTTTCCTTTTTTCTCCTTTTCTTCGTGTGTGTGTGTGTGTGTGTGTGTGTGTGTGTGTGTCTGGGAATTGAACCCAGGGGCATTCTACTTCTGAGCTATACCCGCAGTCCTTTTTATTTTGAAACAGGGTCTCACTAAGTTGCTGAGAGTCTTGCTAAATTACTGAGTCTGGCCTTGAACCTGCAATCCTCCTGTTTCAGCCTCCCAAGTACTGGGAGTACAGGAGTAGGCCACCATGCCTGGCTTCAAAGAAGTCTTTCTTGACCCCTCTACCTAAGAAACCACCCAATCCTTTTCTTCTCTTTCTCTCTCTTTTTACTATAGCTTTATCAAGCTATAATTCACATATTATAAAGTCCATCCTTTTAAAGTACGCAATTCTTGGTTTTTAGTATATTCAGTTATACAACCATCACCACAACCAATTTTAGAATGTTTTCATCACCCCCGAAAACAACCTTTGTAACCATTAGCAGTCACTCCTCATTTTTCCCTAACCCCCTCCTCCCCCAGCCCTAGGCAAACACAAATCTACTTTCCATCTCTACAAGTTTACCTATTTTGGATATACTCTGTACTAGGCATACCAGGCAAATCTATTTGGTCCATATCATATAGATGGAATCATACACAAAAATCCTTTTGTGTCTGGCTTATTTTACTTAGCATCAAGTTTTCAAGGTTCATCCATGTTACACTATGTATATCATTTCATGTCATTGCTGAATAATAATCCTTTTGCATATACAGTGGTACATTTTGTTTACTCATTCATCAGTTGACAGATACTGGCTCATTTCATTCCTTGGCTATTGTGAGTAATGCTGCTATGAACATTTGTATTAAGACATCATCCTCTTCTAATTCTCTGCCCTTAACACTATGGGAATTTTGATGTTGCTTTTTGTCTCCTTCCCTTCACTCTAATGGAAGCCCCATAAGTCACGGGCTCTAGCCCGGAGCTTGGCACCATAGTTGGACTTAGTAAACATCTGCTCAGGAAATAGATACTCACTGGCTTTAGGGTGATGCCTTAATTACTCTAGTCTTTCCTGAGGCAACGTTTGCAGTTTAGGGTGTGCTCACAAAATGCTTGTTTCTGAGCTTTTACTAGTTCTCAGTATTGAATAGACCCCTCCCATCTTGCCCCACTGAAGCCCCTTCTCAGCATCAGTTTGCACACTTCCAGAGATGGGGCCCTCACTATCTCATAGACACTATTTCAGCCAAAGATCAGTTCTGGCTTATAAATTTTTCTTAGGCTGGAGCTGGCCCCTGCCACCCTCCAGCACCCTCCTTCCCAGGAGCGTCAGAGAAGATAACTGCTTGATGGCATCTCATCCCCCAGAGTGCTGTCCCCTCCAAGATGCACAGCCCCATTCCCTTCCTGAGGCCTGCGATGAATGACTCCTCTTTTGGTTGGGCCCTAGATGGCCTGGCCCTGGAGGAAACATGGTCTTCCCTCTACTGAGCTGGGCATGGGTAGGCTCTCCAGGAGGGAGACCCTGAGCCCCTCACCCTGTCTTCAGTAGGGGCTCAGTGGGGTCAGGGAGAACCCACTCACCTTCCCATCTGTGGTGACTGCTGCAAACACAGTGGAAGAGTATGGTGCCCAGGCCACATCTCCCACGGCTGAGTTCAGGTCATAGATGAACATAGGGGTCCTGCAGTGGTAAGGATGACACCCATGACACAGAGGGCTTATAGCACCAAAGCCCAAGGGAGGCCCAGGGCAGGGCAGGTCCAGGGCGGGCCCCTCACTTGATGGTGTGGTCCCAGATCTTCACTGTCCAGTCGGAGCTGCAGGACATGAAGACCTTGGTGTGGTACGGGTTCCAGGTCACAGCATCCACTGCCATGTTGTGGGCATCATAGGTGTCGAGGAATTGGCTGGAGTATGATTTAGAGCACTGATGGGGGTGGGGGAAGAGATCAAGAGTCACCAGTGAGAGAAATTCAGCAGCCACCACTTCCCTGGAGCCTGGAGGGTCAGAACCTGAGCCTCCCCCCCTGTCCCAGTTCACTGTCACAGCTGAGCTGGGGCCAAGCCGCTGGCTGCTCTTCTCACCCTCTACACACACCCAGAGAGAAAGGAGGCACTTAGGGGCTGGGAAGGCTTCCTGGAGAGTGAGGGGAAGGGCTGTCCCAGTGCTGACCCAGGGTTCC
The DNA here is from genome assembly GCA_004027185.1 of Glis glis. Classification (NCBI taxonomy): domain Eukaryota; kingdom Metazoa; phylum Chordata; class Mammalia; order Rodentia; family Gliridae; genus Glis; species Glis glis. The sequence goes on along the minus strand of PVJS01013778.1, from coordinate 32,496 downwards.
AGGCCAGTCAGAAAAGGGTGCTCTCCTGCACCAGGGCAGAGCGGGTCTCTACCCCTGGCGGGGATGGGGTCTAGCCATTTGTCCAGGCCAGGGTTGTGGACACGCAGACAGAGCCCTGGGTCCACATGGCCCAAACAGCATCCTTGCAACAGTGACAAACATCCCACCTTGTACAGATCGGAGCAGGTGTGGGGCAAGAGGTGAACTTGGGATCCCCAGATTTCCCATTCAGTTTCTTGCTGGGGAGCCTTGCTCTCCCTCTTGCAGGGAGACAGAGTGACTGACTAGTCTCCCCTTCCCTTCTGCCTCTCCGGGGCTGCCAAGGGCTGCGGCTGCGGTGGAGAGGGGGTGGGGACCTCTTTTACATTCAGACCAGCTCTGGCTGGGCCTCAGGGGCTCCTGGGAGGCTCCCTGTAATTAACATTCTGAGTCTCTGAGCCTAAGAAAAGCTTGCAGCGGAGCTATTTCTGGACCAATAGAGGTTCAGAGGGATGTTCACCTACTAACACTGAGACATTGCAGGCACTAGCTGTGAGGTTGTGTCCTGCCCGCGGGGATGCACCCGGAAGTCAGAGATCAATCTGCTGGTTACCTGGCTTTCAAAGCCCGGTTCGAGTTCAGATCTCCTCCAGGAAGTTTTCCCAGAATGTTCCAGCTCCCCAGCCCCCAGTCCCACCTCTGCCTCCACTCCCAGGAAAAGAGGGAAGACCCAGAGGGGAAGAGACTGAGCCGGGCTAGTCACCCTCTAGATTCTCTACCCCCCTTCTTGCATTCAGCCCCTCTTCCTGCCATCCAGGACTGATGAGCACCGAGAGCTGGCAGAATGGAGTTGTTGAGTGCCATGAGCTCCCCAGTGCCCAGGTCCAAGTGGCACTGTGAGGAGCTGATGGGGGTGGCTGCCTCACCTTGTAGATTTTCCCTTCCTCTGTGCCCACTAGAAACATGTAGTCGATCTCTTTGTGGAAGTCAAAGGCGGTGCCACAGCCTGGGAGGAAAGGGAGCAGCCTTAGTTCAGCTCCCAGAGAGCCTCTGGCACTGCCCCTGCTCGGCAGGGGGGCTCTGCAGGGACAGGCTGAACTGGGCCCCTGTGAGGTCTGGGACCTGGCCAGGCAAACAGAAACCAGTCCTCTGGCCTGCTTGTCCCAGGCAGTTAGGACTGCACAGGGGCCAGGGGTTCTGCAGACAGGAATGGGGGCCTTGGTAAACAAGGCAGGGATTGAGTTAAACAGGGTCAGGGTCAGGGTAAACAGGGACAGGGTCTGCAAACAGGGACATGGTCTGTGCAAACAGGGATAGAGTCTGCATAAACAGGGTGGGAATTGAGTAAACAGGGATGGGATCTGGGTAAACAGGGCCCGGATCTGCATAAACAGGGACGGATCTGCATAACAGCACCTGATCTGCAGGAACAAGAGCAAGGTCTGAAAACAGGAAAGGGACCTGTACCAACAGGAAGGGTCCACAATGGGGCCCAGGGCTGGCTGACCTGGTCAGGCTTTCCCATTACCTCCCGTCTGGGCTCTGCACAAGTGAGGAGGGAGTGCTGGAAAGGGGGAGGACCACCAGCACTGACCCTCACTGGCCCCAGTGGCCTGGCCAGGCCTGGATGGGGCTGGGCTGGGGCTCCTACCCACTGTGTGTAGCTGCAGCCCCTCAGGAACTTCCGTGGTGGTGCCTTCCACCTTCAGTTTGATGACATCTGTGTGAACCAGCTCGCTCTGCAATCACACAGGGAAGTGGGAGAGTGGAAAGGTTGGGATGGATCATCAGGGCTAGGGGAGGGTCCCCTTTGCCATTCAGCTACCCCCACTCCCCATCCACCCCTGCAAGACCCTCTCTGGGAAATAGGCACCTTCACAAGCGTCCAAGACACGATTCTGCCATCAGATGACACAGAGAAGAAGTTAAGGTTGTGGTCCATGTCATCCTTCTGCCACCTGACCTGAAACAACCCAAACCATGAGCTCTGGGGCTCTGCTAGGGTGTTGAGCTAGGGCTGTGAGCAGGGCTACCTGAAACACCCCTCTGAGGCTCAGAAGGAAGTTCTGGGAGCCCATTTCCCAGAATCCCACAATGGGTCCTCCGTGCCATCTGCCATCCATCTCTGTCTCTCTTATCCCTCTCTGCCTGACCAACCTGGGGCGACAGTGCCAGTGAAGGCACTGCCCTAATCTACTGGCTTTCAGCAGTGGAAGTACTCAATTCCTTCCTGGGTTGGGTTGTAGGAGCCTAGTTGTGGGAAGAGGGCCGTGGTTCTAGGCTCAACCTCCTTATATAAATATTAGCCTGGGAAGGACAGGGCCCCAATAACCAGTTTCCTCTTTTGTAAAATGTAAGTCATGATGGCATAGGCTTGTGAGGAATAAATGAGATACTATATGCAAAGCCCTCAGGTCAGAACATTGTACACATTAAGAATTCTATAAGTGCTAGCTAATGTCCTCATTATCACCATAAGACAACATGTGGGTGTCACATCCCATAAGGAATGTGGGTGTCACGCTTCTTCAGGGGCCTTTTCCTGCTTGCTTAGGGTGTGGGGGGAGAGCACACATCCCCTCCCCTGACTCCCCTTCCAGGCCTGGCCTTTCTCTAGGAAGTGGCTCCTCTGTTCCCACCTTCACATTGTCACTAGCTCCTGCTCCCAGAATCTTGCTCCCAAATCCCAGATTTGAGCTGCATTTCTCCATCTGCAAATCAGGGTTAATTATCCTGCCCCACCCGTCTTCTCAGGGCTGGAAGCGAACATATGGGAAAGTGTTTTGGAGACAGAGCTGTTGTCTTATGAAGATGACACGCTTGAAGCTCAAGTTTCTGTTGCCAGATGTGGAGGCCTGGCCAAGCCAAGTCCCAGAGAGTTGGGGTGGGGCGGGGCGCCCACAATGTTCTATCCTCTAGCTCCCTCCAGACCGCCCATGCCGGGACCACTGTCCAGTCCCCTCCCCCTGTCACAGAGGCCCAGTGAGGGAGGGCAAGTAACCGCAGCTGTCACCCGTGGCTGTTGGGGGGTGGGGAGAAGAGGTTGTCTCTCCCAGCCATATCCCCCAGGCCTGGTGGATCAGAGTAGCAGGAGGATGGGCCGAGTCCTGCCTGGGCTTGTCTGGGCAGCAGGTTCTTTTGTGCCTTCCATGGGGGGCCAGAAAGCTGCAGAGCCTGTAAAGGCACAAGTTAGAGCTCACCCTATAGTGAGACCACTTCCCCTTCTGTGTAAAGGTGGTCCCTTTAAAGGGGGAAGGGGACAAAGGGTGTCAAAGGCCAGGCTGTAAGAGGCACTAGGGAGCTGCAAAGGGAAGTGTTTAATGAGCAGACGCCAGCATTCATGGAAATTGTATTTCACACTCCACTTAGCAGCCTGATGCCCAATGGGGGGTGGTGTGTGCATATTTGCAAGCAACTGTGTGTGTGTGTGTGTGTTTGTGTGTACAAGTCATACACATGCTCCTGGAGTGGAGGTGAGAGGGTAGGAATAAAGCAGGAGAGGGAGTGTGGCAAGAGGGGCTAAGAAAATGAATGAATGCCCAGGGATCAGGTGGTAGGTAAGAGCTGGAGCCTGCTTAACCAACTGCTCTTCTGTCTTATCTGCTATTCTCTTTCTTACTTTTTTTTTTTTTTTGTACTGGGAATTGGACCCAGGGGCATTCTACCTCCGAGCTACATACCAGTCCATTTTATTTTATTATGTTGTGGTACTGCAGATTAAACCCAGGGCATTCTGCCTCTGAGCTACACCCCCAGCCCTATTTTATTCTATTTTTATTTATTTATTTATTTATTTATTTATTTATTTATTTATTGCAGTACCGGGGATTGAACCCAGGGGCGTTCTACCTCCGCGCTACACCCCCGGCCCTATTTTTTATACTTTATTTTGAAACCGGGTCTCACGAAGTTGCGGAGGTCCTCGCTAGGTAAAGAGAGAGAGAGAGAGAGAGAGAGACAGGGAGAGAGAGAGAGAGAGAGAGAGAGCTGAGGCTGGCCACGAACCCTGATCCTCTGGTCTCCGCCTCCCAAAGTACTGGGATTACAAGCGTGCGCCACCACGCCCAGCTTTTATTCTATTTTTAAACTGGGCCTCACTAAACTGCTGAGGCTGACTGTGAACTTGTGATCTTCCTGTCTCAGCCTTCCAGGTACTGGGATTACAGGTGTGCACCACCACACCTGGCTCCTCTCAGTCTCTTAATCTTGGTTCCCAGGATTTTAGCCTCAATCTTCCTGTCTCAACTTCCCACCTGGGATTATAGGTGTGTGGTGGGATTATAGGTGAGTGCCACCACCTCTGGCTCTGCCTTATCTGATTAGGGTAGACCTGCCTGCCCCAGCCTCTGCTCATACACTCTTCTGCTACCTTCTCCACACACCCACACCCCAAAACTTGCTGGTTAAAGCTTATAGTAGGGCCTGAACAGGGCTGGGCTACTCAGGCAGGTTCCCTGCAGAAGTAGCCTATGCCATGGGACAGGAGCTCAGTCTTCTTAAGACAGATGATTCTCTCCCTGGCTCCAAAACCTTCCATGGTTCCTCATTGCCAGCAGAACAAACTCCTGTCCCAACTGGCATTTGAGGTCTAAAACAACCTGTATTTTCCCCCAATGCCCTAGAAATAGTCCCTTTAGGCCCTGGATTTGATCCCCTGCACTGCAAGGAGGAGGAGGAGAAGGACCTAGACTCTGATATCTCTGACATCTCATTCACCAGCCTGCTGGTTCTCCTTCAAGCCTCCAGCTTCCAGCTTTTTAATTTTCATTTATTACTTCTTTTTTTTTTTGAGCGGGTGTCTCACTATGTTGCCCAAGCTGATCCGGAATCCATGGCCCACATGATCCTCCTGCTTCAGCCTCCTAAGTAGCTGTGGGAGCATAGGCCATGGCACCTGGCTGGCTTCAGGCTTTTATAGCCATTTGCATGGAGGGGGTCTTCCTCTGGCTGTCCATCTAGAATTAACTTCTAGCCAAACCTGTTCCTTTCTGCCATTTCCCACTTCTATAGAAGCTCTACTAGGAACCCCAAACCCAGGTAGCATCAATTCTTCGCTTTCCTCATATCCCATTAATTCCTTTCTTCTATCAATTTTACTGCCCACCTCTCCACCTGACCTCAGCTCCACCTGCACTGCCCTGCCCTCACTCAGCCCTCAAAATTTCTCATGCTTCAACCAGAGAATCCTTCCAAGACACAGCTGTGATTGTTACTCCTCCATCCAAAACCCTCTGATCGGGAGCGATTTTTCACACTCTGCTCAGGGGAAATCTTAGGAGCCTTGGGAAAGTAGCTCAAGGGACAGTGGGAGTGATAACAGGGGACCCTTAAACAAGCAGGGCTCTGATCTAGCAGAGAAGCTCTACTTTCCTCTTTTTAATATACTATGCTTCTGTCTTAACACTTCATTTGAAACCACTAATCTATAATGTCCTTGCTTCTTGACCTGATAGCTAAGCACACTCACTACCTGATGCCTCCCCTTTCCTCAAGTCTTGCTCCCTTCCCCCTACCTCTCACATGCTCTGAATGATGTGTCCCAACAGGCCACTCTGCTTGAACCCCTTCTTCATCTAACACTTTCTCATCCCTCAATGTGGATGCCCTCTGTGCACACTTCTCCTTTAGCATTTAGCATTCTCTCCTGCCCTGGTCAGCCTGTAGCTGTGATTATCTTTCCACTAGGTGCTTCAAAAACTAGGCCCTGTAGCACCCTCAGCAACCAGAGAAGCAAACAGGGAAGAATTACTGAATGGATGGATGAGTGAATGAATGAATGAGGGAGGGAATGAGAAGAAAGGAACAGGAAGTCAGTGAGTAGGTGATAGATGGGTCCCTTTTAGGTCACATGCCATGATTTCAGCCAAGAACCCTATTTTAGCTGGGTGTGGTAGCACACACCTGTAATCCCAGTACTTGAGAGGCTGACACAGGAGGATGTGGCCAGCCTCAGCAACTTAGTGAGATTCTGTTTTAAAATAAAAATAAAATAGGGCTGGGGGTCCAGGTGAGTTCCAGTCTTCCTGAGACCTGTCTGGTGAAAGGGACAACATCTTCTCTATGTCCTATTTTTTCCCCAACTTGCTTTTTGATTTGAGAGCTTGGCAGAGTAAGGATAGGGCGGTTGCCTGCAACTCTCCCTGTCTCCCGGGCTTGAGGAGGGTAGTCAGGTCAGCCAGAGATTCTCTGTTTGGCTCTGGGCTATTTGAGCTGGGGAGGCAGGGGCAGGGCTGGTGCTGGCTCAGTCTGATCAAGGTTGGTCTTTCCTCTTCTCCCTGAGCTTCAAAAGCTCTGCAGATGTGCCTTGCACGCCTGGGAATCTTCACATACTTGGAGGCAATGAATCAGGAAGTGGATTGTTTGGTGGAGAGAACTCCTGAGGCTTCAAACTGTGGCCCCTGCTTTGTGAAGAGCAGGGGGAAGGTGTGTAGCAGGAGGGGCTGCCTCCCTCCCACCATTTGCTCCAGGCTCTGGGTAAAGGATGAAGGTGAGAGGGCACCATGCCCCTTACACTGGGCAGTCCTCCCTCTGCTCAGATTCAGTGCCTGGGACAGGTGACCACATGTCTCAGGGAGCTCAGAGCCAGAAGAGGTGGTAGTGGTGGAATGGTACTGAGCCTGCCTGAAGACTCTCAGGGCAGGAGGGCAGAGAACAATGAGAAGACAGCCCCAGTGCTGCCTGTTGAGCCCAGAGGCTTTGGGCAACTTGAGGCAAAAATCCATCCTTAGATTCTTCCAGAACTTCCCATGAAAGAAGGTGCATAACTTCAGAAGGATGGGACCTCTGGGACACAGAGAGGAAGCGCCTGCTAAGCCAGAGCTAGGAGACCCTCTGGGGGTGGAACTGTGAAATCTATGCCCAGTGGAATAAAATGGGAGACCCGGAGTCAAGGTGAAATCTGGCCCCGATGTCCTGGCAATGGTCCCAGGCTGGATTCACACTATGGCCACACCTACCTCTCTAAGCCTGTCTGGAAAGAGGGGTGCTACAAAGAGGTTCAAGGACAGATCCCAGCCAACTAGACCCTCTAGCCCCACCCAAGAGGGCAGGCAACCAGTAGTGCCCACCCGTCTGGGAGCTTCCCCAAATCTAGTCCACATGGCAGAGGACAGACCCTGTGGGGAGTTGAGGAAGCCTGTAAACAAGGATCTGGAGTCTCTAACATACTCAGCTGGAGCCTGTCAGGTCCTGGAGGCTTCCATCTATGGCCTCTGAGTTATTGATCACCTTATCTAGGAAATCCTTGGCAGACAGATGGCCCCACTGATGGGCGCTCAGGGGCAGCAGACCCCAGCTCTTACTGGACACCTCTTACCTCCTGATTTTTACCTTCTGCCTTTTTCTGCTCCTTCTCACACTCAGATCCTTGGCCTCTAAGCTGATGTCTGCCATCCTCAGCCCCTTGCCTGTGGCCCTCTCCTCCCCAAGTCCCTCCTCAAGTGGGTCCCAGGCCCACAGGCTGCTCCCATCCTGGTCGGAGGCTGACCTGCCACACAGGGTCGGTGTGCTTGCCAGACTTGGCTGAGCTGCGGAAGGAGGGCTGGGAATGTGGCTTCTTGAGGTTGTAAATGGCCACGTTGCCATCGTAGTGGCCCACCACCACCAGGTAGGGGTGCTCCACATGCATGTCGAGACACATGATGCCGCTCTCACTGCTGAAGATGTATTCGGGGAAGCTGGGGTTCTTCATGCTGTAGAGCAGCAGCATGCCCCGGCTCTGCTTCATGAAGTCATCTGCCCAGGAAAGATGGGTGACTGTGGTTGGAGCATCTACCTGTTCTGCTTGGGGAGCCCCCTTGCCCCTACCTCACAAGATGGGCAAGTCCTGCCCTGCTCTGCCTGTCAGAGAGCATGGGATTCCTCTTTGGGTTTCTCTGACTGTGAAATGGAATTATGAGATTTTGCCTATGGCTTCTCTAGACTCATAGAAGAATCTTATAATCAGTAAGGGTGACTGGACTTATCTGAGGGACAGACAGTCATTCTCTGCGTTCTCCCTGGGGAACAGGAAAGGTGGATGCAGGCTCAACGAGGTGCTAAGTAAAGAATGTGTGTGGGCTTGGGAAGAAGCAGCTCCCTTAGTGGGGGTTCAGATGCCCAGCTCAGGAGCAGGATGCTGTCCCATAGATACCTAGGGGGAATAATGCCCATGTCCCCCCAATTCCTCAGCCAAGGATAGGGGCTAAGCTTGAACTAACATGGAACTGTCTAGAGTGAGTTGCACTAGCCACGTATGAGTGTCTTCCCATACCCTAGGGCACCATGGTCTCCAGTTGCAACCTGACTCTAAGCATACTTCCTAAATCCAGAAGTCCCAAGTCAGCCAGTCCCACTTCCATAGGCCCAGTCAGCCTCAGCACAGCTTTTGGTGATCAACAATGGGCCACTTGGCAGAGGTCCTCCTCCCTACCCATCCCATGTCAAGACAGTGCTCCCCTCTTTCTTTCATTTTCTGCACACGATGCCCATCCTGACACACAGTCACTGAACAGCATACAATCACAGCCTCAGATTCATCTCTCCTGCCACTAGCCCAGGCCTCCCAGCCCCTTCCCCAAGCTCAGAGGAGCCAGAGCTGGAGAGGTGGAAGACCAGTGCAGCCCCCATCTTGGAGGCCCTATGCCAAGGCTACCTTTTAGCCAGTAGGAGAGTCCTTTCCACATTCCCTGCTCCAGGGCTTCCTCCTTTGTCCTTGAAAAATGCAGGGCCTGGGACTTCATGACAAAGTAGCCAGTCCTGAGGTGTGGAGTCCATGGATAGGAGGGTCAGGGAGGCAACCCCAACTTGACTAGTTTTGTTAACTCATTCTCTTGGTCTTATTTTTAAGGCTGCCCTTACTCAAGAGAGTGGGTTGAGCCCTGGGCTCATGGCATGAGCTCAGCTACTACCATAGCCCAGGTATCCCTGCTCCAGGCACTCTAAGAAAACCAGTCTGAGCTCTGGCTTGGAGCAGGAGTGGCCAGGAGCCAAGCTGGCCTTAGAAGGGTACCAATGAAAGCTGAGGCAAGCCGGGCATGGTGGCGCACGCTTGTAATCCCAGTACTTTGGGAGGTGGAGACTGGAGGATACTGGTTCATGGCCAGCCTCAGCTCTCTCTCTCCCTGTCTCTCTCTCTCTCTCTCTCTCTCTCTCTCTCTCTCTCTCTCCTTAGTGAGGCCCTCCGCAACTTTGTGAGACCCGGTTTCAAAATAAAGTATAAAAAAAATAGGGCCGGGGATGTAGTGCGGAGGTAGAACGCCCCCGCGTTCAATCCCCGGTACCGCAAAAAAAAAAAAAAAAAAAAAAAAAAGAAAGAAAGCTGAGGCAAGCAGGCATGCCCACCAGAACAGCTCTCTATGGGAAAGCCCACCTTCCCTTGCTGGGCTAATCCTTAGCAGTTCTGAGACTCCAGGCAGGAGCCCCTCCTGGATCACTCTCAAGGGAGGCCACACATGAAAGGAGGGAGATGCACCTGGGATAGAAGGTCCCAGGGTCTAGCCCTGAGCCATGGGGAGGGCATACTACAATTCAGAAAGGAAAATGCTTCTTCTCTGGGGAAAGTGAGCCTCCCAGCAAAGAGGAGAAGCTTGGGGCTTCCAGATCCCTGGGAGTCAAAGCTGGGTCATCCTATGCCTGGCTCTACCTCAAAGCCAGTAGGAGGTGGCCTTGACATAGGTGGGGAGGAGCTGGCAGTAGGGGTTGACTCTCCAAGGCAGAGCTGGCTGAGGGGAGGCTCTTTCATACCCAAAACATAAAGGGCTTGAACTTTGCCTTTGCCCCTACATGCATGTGTAGAGTGTTCGTGACCAGTGAAGTCAGGAAAGGAAGATAGGAAGCCCAAGGCTGACTTAGTAACTGTACTAAGGACATCTCTGACCTACTCACAGAGCCACTGGGACTAGAAGCTGCAATCATGACCCCTATTTGTGTGTGTGTGTGTGTGTGTGTGTGTGTGTGTGTGTGTGTGTGTGTTACTGGGGATTGAACCCAAGGGCATTATACCTCTGAGCTGCACCCCCAGTCCTATTTTATTGTTTATTTTGAAACAGGGTCTCACTAAGTTGCAGAGGGCCTCATGTTGCTGAGGCTGGCCTCAAATCTGTGATCCTCCTGTCTCAGCTTCCCAAGTACTGGGATTACAAGTGTGTGCCACCACGTCTGGCTCATGACCCCTAATTTTACCTATGGGAAAACTGAGGCCTAGAGAGAAATAGTATGCCCAGGTGCATGATACATACCACATGGTGTTTGCCACACCCAATATCCTTTCTATAGCTGAAATGATCCTGCTCTAATAATCTGGTCTTTACACAGGGGTAGAAAAAGCAGGTGAAGGGGGCACTAGACCTAATGGAGTAGTGGTTTCCAGCAAAGCCAATCCAGTCCCTCCAGGTTCTGGCGTAGAGAATGTATAAGGGAGAGAGCTGTCCAGCATGAGTGATTGTGAAGGGAAAATCATGGATTTCATGAGAGAGACACACAGAGCAAAATGAATCATACATACCAGCTCCCAGGCCACATCCATGCTGACATTAAACCCCATTTCCTCGACCAGGCTTTAGTAGCCTCTATTATTTGTAACCAAATGAGTTCTCTTTGACATAGAGATCATGGTTCCTAATCATGGCTGCTACGTGTTTCCTGAATTCTAATTCAGGACTCTTTCTGCCAAACCACACCAGAAAAGTAGAGAAAATCCTCATTTAACTGGGGTTAGCAGGAGGGTGTGTGGGTGTGGATGCACGTATGAATGTGTGTGTCTTAATTCCATCACAGACCAAAGTTCTGACTGTCCTCAGCTTCCCTTGCTAGAGCCCTGGCAGAATAGTGCCCAATGAAGAACATGGATCAATGTCTTCTTGAACTGGCCACCATCAGTGGGACCTCAGACCACAACTCTGCCCCTGCACTGAAGGCAACAAACAGCTCTAGATCATGGGGGGCCACTCCGGTGAATTCTGGCTGTCATGAGAACCCTGGGCTTCTACTTGGATTCAGGGAGAACAAGGCAGGCAGAGGTCACGTTGGGGCACCAGACTAAAGTCATGTCAGTAGTCAGTAGGAAGTAGATGCCAAACTGCAGAGACAAGGATACCATGCCAGCCTCAGATTGCAGGTTTCCTCTTGTACTGTGGCATCCCAAATGAGGCCCGCCCAGGCCTGGCTCCAAGGCAGCAGCTGTTGATGACTCCCTTATTAAGTCATGCAAGAGGCACTTGGAGGGGGTGTGTGGTAGGCAGAATAGTGCCCCCCCAAATGTCCACATCCTAATCCCTAGAACCTATAAATATGTCACTTTGCATGGCAAAAGGGACTTTGCAGATGTGATTAAGTTAAAGACCTTCAGATGGGGAGATTATCCTGGATTATTTGGGTGGATTTAATGTAATCACAAGGGTTCTTATAAGGGAAAAAGGGAGGCAGGAGAGTCAGAGACTGAGATATGACGACAGAAGCAGATGTCAGAATGATGCGATTGCTGGCTGGAAGAGGGCCACGCGCCATGGAATGCGGCAGCCTCTAGAAGTTAGAAAAGGAGACAGGTGCTCCCCACAAACCTCCAAAAGGAACACAGCCCTGCTGACACCTGACTGTAGCTGAGTGGAACTCATTTTGAACTTCTGACCTCCAGAACTGTAAGATAATACATATGTGCTGTTTAAGCCATTATGCTTGTGGTCATTTGCTACTGTGGCAATAGGAAACTAATACTGTAGGCATTCAGGGAAGGTTGACCCAAACTCTACTTTTCAGAGTTGGAGACAGAGGCTCTCATAGATGGCACTTTTTTCTGGGATAGTGTGGAAGCAGTCCCTCCAGAAGTCAAGGGGATGAATGCAATGATCCTCAACACTTCTGATGATGATAATGAAACTCTCTTTTAGTTTCCCATACCCCAGCCCTGCCACCTTGGACTCCAGGAACAGAAAGGCCTCTCGTGGTCAGGTGTGGTGGCACACGCTTGTAATCCCAGTACTTGGGAGGCTGAGACAGGAGGATCGCAAGTTCATGGCCAGCCTCAGCTACCTAGTGAGGCCCTCCGCAACTTAGTGAGACCCTGTTTCAAAATAAAGAATAAAAAATAGAACTGGGGGTGTAGCTTGGAGGTAGAATGCCCATGGGTTCAATCCCTAGTACCGCAAAAAAAAAAAAAAGAAAGAAAGAAAGGCCTCTCGTGTCAGGGTCGCATAGCTTCAAGAGGCAGGGGACAAACCCAATGCTAGCCTGAAATAGGGCACTGGTCACTGGAGGGTTCCAAGCCTCAAGTGTGGCCCAGAGGCCATGGTGCCAAGCGGCCTTGGGTTTCCAGGCACTGAGGCTCTTCTAGGCATCCTCATTGGATTAGAAGTATATTTGAACAATGTGAGAAATAAGAGCAAGGCCTCGGAGACAGAATACATCAAGTGAGACATTTAATTTGATTTAGGGAAAATGAGACAAACATTTGAGAACCTAAATAACTAACCAGTAATTAAACTAACAATGGGAATGCCCTTGCACTACAACCCAGCAAGCATAGTGGCCTTTATGGACTGTATTTACAAAGAGACCTGACAACATAATTAGTCCTGTAAATTTTACACAGCCTGCAGCAGAGGAGTGATGGATTTTGTGTGTGGAGGATGAATGAGGAGAAATGAGGTGGATGAATTTCCATTTTCAGTAAGTGAAATTAACACTGCTTAATTAGTGAAGCTGACAAATAAATGATCAGGAAAGATTTAAATCCCTATGAGTGTATCTCTGGCCTGGGCAGGCCCAGGGACAAGCCAGGATATGGTGGGACAGAGTAGGAATGGATTTAGGGCTAGGACTTGGGACCTGCCAGTGGTCCCTTCTGAGGGTTCTGCCCTCAGAGGAAGGCTGGACTGAAGCACAGCTGGCTCCCCTGCCCTTCGAATATGGGACTTGCTGGGAAGCGTCCAACCCCCTCTCCTGTGTAATAGCCTCAGGACCACACAGAGTTTCCAGAATCTGTTCTGCCATCCCTGCCTGACAGACCATGCAGATTCCTGATTTCCCTGCTATGAACTGGCTAATGAACTGGAAAGGACCCCTTTGGTATAGCAGGCTGGCATGATTGCATCCCAGCAGTTCCAAGACCATCTCTTCCTGGTCTAGCTCCCTTTGCCCCCCAACATTCCTCCACCTACTTTCACCTGCTGATAGACTCTTACTTCACTCTGTTAGGAACATGGAGCCCAGCCCTAGGGGGTATCCCAGTATCTGCCCTCTAAGCAGCCTACCATTGCTGATACCCTGCAGCCTCAGAGGGGAGGCAGGTGTGGATGCTTCTGTGCTGTTGCAGGAGGTTTCATGGACCCCCTTTTCCCTACCTACTTGCTCCTGACCTGACTCGAGCCAACCTGCCCTGTCCCAAAGATGGGAGCTAGGCCTCAGTCCTCCCTAGGGTATATGCCTTCCCTACCTAAGTTTTATGTGGCTGGGTCACAGAGTAAAGATCTGGGAATTTGCCAGGCATGGTGGCACATGCCTATAATCCCAGTACTTGGGGGACTGAGACAGGAGGATCACAGGTTCAAGGACAGCCTCATCAATTTAGCAAGATAATCAGCAACATAGGGAGATCCTGTTTCAAAACAAATAATAAGAAGGGCTGGGGGTGTAGCACAGAGGTAGAATGTCCCTGGGTTCAATCCTTATACCCCCCCACACAAATAAATAAATAAATAAATAAATAAATAAATAAATAAGTCTGGGAATTCCAGGCAAAAGGAGGTTCATGAGGTCTGGACTGAGCTTACCAAGGTCAAACCAGCAACAAATCCAAATTCTCATTCCAGCGTTTGTCCTTATGAGTCAAAATCTGATTATGGGTTGGTATTTGAAACTTTCAAAGACTGTGATGGATGCTGATGAGACCCGTGGTTCCTCACAGCAACCCATCCAGCAGTGAGGGTGCCCTCTGCCTGCCTCAGCTCTGTACTCATTCTTCCGTGAAGGTACCTGGGCACCAAGAACATGGGCCTCTCAGAGGCAACCTCAGGAGGAGATGCAGCAGCCTTCCTGAGTCCTAACCCAGGCTGGCTCTGCTCAGGCCTCTGCAGGTGGTTGAGATATGAAAGGCTCTATAATAGCTGTTCATCTGAAAGCTGGCCAACAATTCCGCTGCCACTGGGTCCTGCTCTCTAAGAGAGAGTCCCCTGCGTCCCCCAGCCCCCTTACTCTCCTCAGGCCCCTGAGGGTACTGCAGGGAAGCCCAGGAAAGAATGACAGACCAATCGGCAGGCAGTGGTTGTTCTTTATGTGTAGGTGGTTCCTACAGCTCGCAGGGCGGGCACGCTTCCTTCTTTCCTCTCATGTGTACTTCACAACATCCCTGGGATGGGGCCTGGCAGGTTGTCAGCCTCTTCCTGTGTCACATCGAGGAGACCAAGGCCCAGAGGTACACCACTGAGAAGTGATCCCAGGGGACAGTCTGTGGCTGACTGCGGGTAGCACTCCAGCGTGTGTGTCTGTGTGTGTGTGTGTGTGTGTGTGTGTGTGTGTGTGTGTGTGTGTCTAAAAGGACCAAGGAAGGACAAAGAGACCATTCCTGAGTAAGTGCCTGACCAAAGGAGGCTGCTGGGCCTGCCAGGCTTGAGGTCATACATTTGTGGGGGGCAAGTTACCCTTCTCTACTGCTTCTGACTGAGGCTGCCCCCCATGAACAGCCTCCACTTGACCCTGACCAGCTGACACTGCTCCCAGTCCCAGGTGGAGGAGCAGGGGTTAGAGTGAACAGCGTTTCTCCTCCCACCTGCTGGGGGGACCACACACACCCTCACCTTGGTCCTGGGCAGAGAGCCTGGGCTGAGTGCAGCCTCACAGGGGGGTCCACACCCACTCCTGGGAGGGCCTGCCCAACCCCCAGGCCCTGTTCCAGGCCCAGTAGCTGCAGCAGAGGGGAAGGAATGTGTTAGTTCCCTGCCAGAGGGGGAGGGCGCTTCCCTTTTGGCAGCAGCCCATCCTCAGGAGTGGGGACACAAAGCAGGCATTTAGGGCATCCTCAAAGGCAGCCCAGACCACAAGACTGGGAGCAGTTCCAAGGTCTCCTCTCTGAGTGGAATGACAAACACCAACTCCTCCCCGCCCCCACCCCCACCCCGGTCAAAGAATGGGTGGACAGGCAATCTGAGGGGCAGCGACCAGAAGCTTGTATGCCTGCCAGCCAGCAGCAGCCTGGAGAACCGAAAGGTTTTTCTGTTCGCAGAAGCTGATGCTCCTAGCCAGAGAACATGCTGCTAGCCATGGAGAGCTGTGCCTAAAGTGAAGTGTAGGACCCTCTCCTGTTAGGAACAGGGAATGTTTGGGCCAGCACAGAGGTAGGGGCCTCTGCTTGGACCAAGTAGCACAAAGCAAAATGAATTGCCTAGACACAGTTACCACTGAGAGCGCCTCGGGTGGGTTCCTGGCAGGGGCAGGAACACCTGGACAACAGTGGTCTCCCAGGGCTCAGGAGCTGAGGGATGAACTTCAAGCACTTTCCCCACCTCATCCTCACCCCACCCTGCCCCCAGGCCTGGTCAGGAAGGCTGGATGAGGAGGCAGGGAGAGGACCTCCATCCCACTCCACAGCTACAGTTAAGGTCCTTCCATATGTCCTTGGGATATTGGCACCAGGCCTCCAGGACTTCAGTCTCATGCCTGCACTGGAGGTTTCCCTGCCCTTCTTGAGTTCCTCCAGTGGCTTCCCCTCAGGAGAAGGTCCAAGCTTCTCGGAATAGCTTACCAAGCCCTTTCAGGTCTGCCTCTGGCCTCCTCAACAGCTTCATTTCCTGCCATCTCTCTCATGCCTCTAGACTCCACCTGTGTTGGCCCCGGTGCCAGAGTGCTCTCCCTGTCTTTCTTTGAGGCTCTGTGGCATATTCCGCTTGATATATTCCTTCACCCAGAGCTAAGGGCCCATATGATGGTGGGTCTTCCCCATTAGACTCTGAGCCCCCTTCCCCTAGTTATCTTTGGGGAGGGGTGTCCTAGTCATCTTTGTATTTCTCATATCTGGCAAAGAGCTCTGCGAAGAGTAGATACTTTGTGGTTTATATGAGCAAGTGAATGAATAGCAAGATCACTTACAGGATCCGTGTCCCACTGCAAACAGATCCTTGTACTTTGGATTCCTGCAAAAAAAAAAAAAAAAATGAATCCATCAGCACAGGAAATGGACATGGCCAGAGCCTTCCCATGGGCTTTGGTGCCTAACTACACTGCAGACATCTCCTATCTAGCTTAGGCTCTTGCCAGCTGGGAGACCTTGAATGATCCTGAAATCCCATAGGAATCCAAGTCCTTTTGTTCCCATACTGCCACTTGTCACATTTAAGGTGGTTAAGTGCAATGGAAGGGGCACTGGCAAGCCGCAGAGGCTCTAGGACACCGGGTTTATTGCAATGCCCGCACTCACCAGCAGAGGGCGGTGACGGCCAGGCGCTTGGCTTTGTCGTTTTGGAACTTCCAGAGCGGCAGCAGCGTACCCTCCTGGTCCCGGTATTCATCAGCAGCATCTTCATAGTACTTAAAATCTTAAACACAAGCCGGGTGATGGCGCACGCTTGTAATCCCAGTACTTTGGGAGGCGGAGACCGGAGGATCAGGGTTCGCGGCCAGCCTCAGCTCTCTCTCTCTCTCTCTCTCTCTCTCTCCTTGGTGAGGCCCTCCGCAACTTCGTGAGACCCGGTTTCAAAATAAAGTATAAAAAATAGGGCCGGGGGTGTAGCGTGGAGGTAGAACCCCCCTGCGTTCAATCCCCGGTACCGCAAAAAAAAAAAAAATCTTAAACACCCCCCCCACACACACACACACACGTAGAGTCAGTCCTGGGACTGCCACTGCAGCAAACGCAGGTTCACCACTTACTGTCTGTACCTCCTTGGGCAATACAATGAACCTCTTTGTGTTTCCAGGTGGGAGTAATAGTACCTATCTCAAAGGACTGCTGTGAGGATATATTGAGTTAATATATATGCAAAGTGCTTAGAAAAATGCCAAGAACACAATAAGTTCTCTCTGTGTGCTAGCTATTGTTACCATCATTGTCGTTGGAGGCAAATTACAATAAAGCAGCCATGTGCTCATGGAGAGAATCCCAGGTTGTAGCCCTTGTCCCCATGAGTTTCCCCAGCACTTTAGAAGGCTCAGATTGGAGCAGCCAAATTTCCAGGTTTCAGCTGCCAGAGGCTGATTAATAGTTTTATTCATTCTGCCTCCTAAATCCCTAAAATGTAGCTCATCTTCATATCCACTGCCAAGCCTCACTATAATGAGGCTGCCTGGCTCCCCTGTGGATTCCCCAAACTCAACTTCATCTGCCTCAAAATTGTCTCTGCCTCCCATTTTCATTAGTTAGGTATAAGCCCCATCTTTCCACCTGTCTAAACCAGAAACCTGGGTAATCCTTGACTGATCCCTTCCCCCATTTGCCATAGTTTCCTCCCAATTATCCTTTTAATCTATTCATTTCTCTCCAAACCCATTGCCACTGCCTAGGGTCAGGTCCCAATATCCATCACCTGGGTTATAACAGCATCCTTCTAACTTGTCTCCCTACCTCCATAACCTCTCCTCCAGCCCATGTTCCACAGAGCTACCAGAGTGAGAGCAAAGACTCTCTTCACCACACCACTCTCCTCATCCTACCGAGCCCCCCTCAATGGCTCTCCTCACTCAGGCCTCCCTGGTGGAGCCAAGGCTCCTGGTCACTACCTTCATATCATTTTTCTTTCCTTTCTTTTTTTTTTTTTCTTTTTTGTGGTATTGAGGATTAAACCCAGGAGCATTCTACCCTGTAGCTACACCTGCAGCGCTATTTTATTTTTTAATTTTGAAACAGGGTCTCACTAAGTTGCTGAGGCTGGCTGGGAACCTGCAATCTTCCTGTCTTAGCCTCCCAAGTACTGGGATTACAAGTGTGCGCTATCATGCCTGGCCTCCACAAAATTTCTAACCAGGTGTCCATGTACCCTCTGTACCAAATAGTGCCAATGAATCCTCTCATGATTCTGTGTGTTTCCATGTATAAAATGTCCTGCTCTTCCTGGCAAACTCCTACTGACTCCTGACCCAGATCAACCCCCCCCCCCCGTAAGGCTTTCCTTTCTTTTCCTTTTCCTTTCTTTCTTCCTTTTTCTTTCCCTTTCTTTCTTCTCTTCTTTTTTTTTTTTTTTTGAGATGGGTTTCACTGTGTTGCCCAGGCTGGAGCTGAACTCCTGGGCTCAAGTGATCCTCCTGCCTCAGTTTCCCAAGTAGCTGGGACTACGGGTGCTCACCACAATGCCTGGCTTGTTTTCTTGTAGGTAGAGTTCATTTCTTCCTCCCTCTAGTTCTGCCTCTTCTCTACTGAAATATCTGTCACACTGTCCTTTTGCCTGTCTTCCCCATCATACAGCTCTTGGACAGCAGGAAGTATGTTATATCCATCTCTGGGTCCCCGGTGCCTAGCACAGGGAGAGCCACACAGCAGACACCTAATGACCATTCAAAGAATGCAAGAAAATAAAGTAACAGAAGTGAACTGGTTCTCAGCCTTCTTTCCAAACAAGGGTGACCAATTAGAAAATAAGCTCTCTTATTCAACACAGTCAAGGACATACCCAGGCATTGCCCCAGCCTCTCTCACAATGGCCCACACCTTGAGGTTGAAGGGCTATATTCAAACCTCAAAAATGTCTCGGAACAAAAAAGATTCAAGTGGCTAAAGAGGTGTGAGCCTTGATCACATCAGAGATTCCTGAGCTCAGGGCATCTTTGAAAATACCTCATTTCAGAGAAGAGATTAATTGGTAGCACTTCTCTATTTTCACTTCTCCTTCATGATTACACTTTCCCAAAGGGAAAAGACTATGCAATTAAAAAAATCAAAGTTCAATGCATTTTTATGTGACTGTGTTCTTATAAATGAAAGTGGTTCACAAGGCCAATTTCTCCATGGATATTAATCAGGTTTGCAGCCCTTTGGCGGGCCACTTGCAGAGGCTGGGTTTCAGGAAGCCAAGCTGTGTGAGTGACAAATTCATTCACAGCTGCTATGTACTTTGACAGCTTTGAAAAGCACTCAAGGTCGTTTTTAAGCCTGAATGATAACGAGGGGGCTTGTTTAGGCTCCTGGTCTTGGCAGCCTTGGTTTCTATGTCCCATGGGTGAGCAATGAGCATCAAGTCACCAAGAAGAGCCCTAGGCTGTCAGCAAAGGAGACCAGCCAGCAGCAAGGAGCTGCCAACTCTGGGGAGGCAGCTGCTCCAAATAAATGCACAACCTCTTAGGGAAATACAAGCCACTTGGGAATGTGCTGTTCATGCCATGGGAAGGATTCCCTTTCCCTGGCACTGTCAAAGACACCAGAATTTCCCAGGCCCCCAGGACTTAAGGGTTTCTGAATCAATCTCTTTCTTCACCTCATCACTAATTAATCATCAGGATAGATCTATTGAGTGTGTTTATTTGAAACATCTCCTCCAGCTCAGCAGCTCAGTAGCCTAGTGGCGAAGTGGTTAGGCAATGGATCCAAGAGGCCTGTGTTCGAGTTCGGGTTCCATCACTCACTGCTCCCACTAGCTGCGTTTCTGAACAAGTGGCAATATCCCAGCCTGTTTCATCTGCATGTAGGCTGTTCCCAGTGAATGCTGGTGCTTGATTTTCACTATAACAACTGCTCCTTTTTCTCCACCCCCTGTGATACAGGCTGGTCAGGTATGGCGAGGCCTGTTCCACCCCGCATCTTCAAGTATCCCTGTATTCTGCCCAACCACATCCTCCTCCAGCCCTACTCTCATTCGGCTGTGTCCCTGCCTGGCAGGCGTCAGTGTCTCTGATCTGTCTGCAGAGAAAGCTCTGATCCCCTGTGGTATTCACAGCCCTTCATAAGCTGGCTCCAGCCACCTCTCCATCCTGAGCTCTTACCACTGCTCAACAGCCCCAACAGTTGACACAACAGTTTGGATCAATGAGCTTGCTGTCTCTTGTCCCCAGAGTCCATCCTATTCATTCTCACTGCCAAGTCACTGCTTCTGCTGTCCCCTGCCCAGAACATCCTCCCTTCTACCATCCTCCCACCCAGACTCTGCTTGTCCCTTGGCATCTAGCTCAGACCTCCCTGGAGCCTTCCTTGACTGCTGCCACGCATCCTTTTTTTTTTCCTTTTTCCCTTCTTAAGGATCCTCAGAGCAGTCTTCTGCCTATCCCATACATTTTAAGCATGATATCATCCCCAGCTGAGTATAGAACAGAGCACTGAATAAAGAAGGTAAAAACCTAGATTTCTACCACTCAAGTGGTTCTTTCTACCACTCAACAGCCAGGTGGCCTTGGCATCTAGCCTCATATGCCAAGTTGGGACAATCATCTCTGCCTGTTTCCCGGGACTGTTGGAAAGACTACATGGGATCACTAATGTGCTGGTGGTTTTTGCTATACCATTGTCAGATCTCATCACTACACCCATTGCTTCTTATACTATTGTTCATGATTGACTTGCATAAATCTTGTCTCCAGCTGGGCATGTGGCGCATGCTTGTAATCCCAGTATTTGAGAGGCTGAGACAGGAGGATTGCAAGTTCGTGGCCAGCCTCAGCTACTTAGTGAGGCCCTCCACAACTTAGTGAGACCCTGTATCAAAATAAAGAATAAAAAATAGGGCTGGGGGTGTAGCTCGGAGGTGGAATGCCCCTGGGTTCAATCCTCAGTACCAAAAAAAAAAAAAATCTTGTCTCCTCAGCTGGGTGTGGTGGTACATGCTTGTAATCCCAGTACTTGGGAGGCTGAGACAGGAGGATTGCAGGTTCGAGGACAGCCTCAGCAAGTAGTGAGACTCTCATTAACCTAGCAAGACCCTGTGAAAATAAAATAAAACAAAATAGGGCTGGGGGTGTAACTCGGAGGTAGAATGCCCTTGGTTTCAATACACACACACACACACACACACACACACACACACACACACACACACATACAGAGAATGTATGGATTTTTTCCCCTGTATCTATAGGGACTAGCATGGGACACTCAAATATTAGCCTTTTTTTTTTTTTTTTGGTGGTACCAGGGATTGAACCCAGAGGCATTCTACCTCCAGGCTACACCCCCAGCCTTATTTTTTATTCTTTGTTTTGAAACAGGGTCTCACTAAGTTGCGGAGGGCCTCACTAAGTAGCTGAGGCTGGCCGCGAACCCGGATCCTCCGGTCTCAGCCTCCCAAGTACTGGGATTACAAGCGTGTGCCACCACGCTCAGCTAAATATTAGCCTTTTATGAGGGATTTTTAGTACCAGCACCTAAATCTTACCTTGAGCAACATCATCATATGTATTCTGGTTGACCATCCGCTCCACGATTTTAGCTGCTTGGGACACTTTGGTGATATCATCACTCTGTGGGGATACAGAAGTTACACATCCTCATAAGCTGGCACCTGACAGGGTTATATGCCCCAAACCAGAGCCCAGATTTGCAATCAGCTCAGCAGTGCCTCCCTGAGACTCCCTGCTCCAGATAGCTCTGTAGTGGTGTCTCTGCATGGCTCAAGGTCCAACTCACCCCACCACCACCTTCCAGGACCCTCCTTCACAAGTGCCACAAGGGGTCTGAACTGACATATCTGGTCCCTGGACAAAGCCTTCTTCATGCTCTTTCATTCTTTGCTTGTCTTGGAGAAGGAATCTCTCTGAGCACAAGATAAGGCATTGGAGAGAGCCCAGGCAGGGAGTTGAGGGGAGAGCAGACAAGGATAGGTTGGAGGTATCTCCAGTGGGGACAGAGAGGTTTCACCGGCTCAGGGAATGACAATCTCCATTAAAGGCCTCAGAGATCTCCTGGTCCAACCCCCTTATTTAGACCCAGGTTGAGGAAGTCACAGAGGCCCAAAGAGGGGAGAGATATGATTGTATACATGGAGTACAAGGCAAAACCAAGACTCCTAATCCCAGGGTCCTACCCACTGCCCAGACCAAAGAGAAAGCAAAGTTTCAATAAGATATAATGACTCATTTTGAGTATCATGGTGTGAAATTCCACAAATCCATAAGGTGAACCACTAGGCATAGTATAGAGGAGCAAAGTACTTGGGGCTGGCAAGAAAGGCCCACCATGTTTAGGGTAGATGGCAGGAGTGAAGCAGCTGACTGGACAGCCCTGCAGGGACATCTGGGGGCCAGGCTGACAGCCCCTGAGGACTAGCTCTCCCAGGACTGGCGGCATGGTCAGGCGGCAGTGAACAGAATAGGTTCTAGACACTCAGATCTGCATTTCTACCCAACCCTGTCAGTAGGGAGCTGAAGGACAACCTTGAGCAAGTTACTTAACTTCTCTGAGTCATAGAGTCCATGTGACAAAGTGACGGTGGATGGCAGCATCTGCCTCATTTGGCCATTGTAGGGTTAAATGCCTGTGCTATGACTTAAGTCAGTTCCTGGTGGTGATGTTAGGAGTGGTGTCAGAGGAAGCATGCAGTAGGGCAGTGGAGGCTTATCAAGTGACATCCGGGGAAATGTCCT
This sequence comes from Glis glis, assembly GCA_004027185.1. Lineage (NCBI taxonomy): Eukaryota > Metazoa > Chordata > Mammalia > Rodentia > Gliridae > Glis > Glis glis. Next base: position 10,053 of record PVJS01013778.1, on the reverse strand, counting down.
TTGAAGGTCTTTTACCCCTCCTCAAACTGACCCTGAACATATACCAGAAAACAGACCAAGGAGGACAGATATGCGAGTCTTACAAGCACAGTCCTCAGAGTTCACCTGGTCCCAGCCACTCCCCTATGCCCTGGCCCAAAGCACTCTCCTCTCTCTCAGCAGCTTCCTGCAAGCTTAACTCTCCCCCTGAGAGGCAGCACTTCTGTGGCCAAGTGGTCAGTTAGCTGAAACCTGCCTCCCTAACTCTCCTCTGGCTGCAAGGAACTATGTGCTGACAATAGCTACTCTGACATAGCAGGGCCGTGCCTCAGTCCCCCACATCAGCATTTCCTCAGGTGACTTCTTCCAAGCCCCATCAGCCACAGCATGGGACATTAATAACAACAGCTGCCACCCATGGATCAGTAGCAGAAAAGTGCAATGCTAGATGTACATACATTATCTTGGGTTCTTATGACAGTCTTGCAAAGTAGATATCATTAGGATGACTTTATAGATGAGGAAACAGAAGATTCAGACAGCCCCAGCTAGTAAGTGAAAACCCAGGTCTGTGGGCTCCAGGGTCCATGCTCCAGCCCCCACAGAGGGCCAGTCCCTTCTTAGCCTGATTACCCTCTCCTGACCCTGGGACACTCAGGGCTCCAGCTGTGCTCCAGGGAGAGAGTACAGTGGCTTATCAATCACGTCCCTTGTTCTGAATGTTATGCTCCTTGAGCAGCCACATCTCTTTATTGGTTCTGATTGAACTTGTGTCCTCTAAGCCCTCTTATCCATTCCTGCCTAATCAGATCATACGAGTTCACATTAATTTCTGTGCATTCAGCTAAATTATTAATAAGACTGAGACCTGCAGTCCATCATTGGAGACCTTCCTATAGGGTATCACAAACGTACTCCTTTTTCCTCCTCTCCTGCACACCTGAGTTTTGTACCAACCTAAAGAACTGGGTCTTTGAGGAAAGGGTATTATTCTGCCCAAACAATAGGCCAGGGCAAAGAGGAAGTAACTACTTTGTCCATTCTACTCCATAAACGGACTGACTCAGTACTTGGAATTTCCAATTAAAAGGCATTGGTGTGCAAGGCATTGGGTATACATTATGCTTCCCAGGACCCTGCCTTCACTGTGACTTCTTGGTCCAGAGGGCTGGAATCTGCATGTACCACAGCCTTTCATGTCAGTGGAGCTGGAAGAGCTCAGTGGGATAGAGGGGGGCAGTTCCTCCTCTATGAGGGTGTTATACCACAACTCTGGCAGGACTTTGGCCTAAAGTCAGTTTCCAGTCTCAGGCACAGGAAATTTTCTCCTGGTTTGGAGGCCTTGGTTATTATAACTGGGGTCTCTGCAACCATGGGTCCTGGAGCAGAGCCCATGCCAGGTCTTCACATGAACCCTGACCCAGGCCAGAGGCTCCTCTGAAGCCTCTAACTTCTGGGGAATAATGTAGGAGAAACCAAAGATGTGCAAGAACAACTCCCAGGACAGGGGATCCATCTCTCACTAGAGTTCTAGCACCCACTAGGGCTATGATCACTGAATGCCTGGTCAGTGACTGAATGAAACTTAATTGTGACAGTTTCTACGAATTGATGTGCCATGGCAGGGGACCCTCACACCTCCCCTCAAATGTGACATCATCAGGGTCACTGCACATAAAGTTTAGAGGAAGAGGGCACAACTCAGACAAGGAAGCAGAACTGCCTTTAACTGGTAAGGCTTTTATTCTGGAGAGGGGTAGAACCATTCCCCTGAGCTGAGTGGGCCATGGGAGCTCTCCGAGGTGCTGAAACCAGACCCCAGTTTCCTGTGGACCTCTTCCATTGCAGGTCACACCCATCCTGATCTCCACACAGGGACTCTGGGTCCTGACCCAGATTTCTCTCTGTTGAAGGGGTAAGTGTGGTCCTTCAGCATCTCCCTGTGGTGACCTTTCCTGCAGTGACTCCCTCTAGTTGCATCACTGTGACTCCCACACTAACCCCAAGCCTAGGTGGCTACATTCCTCTAAGTCTCCCAACCATGACCTTCATAATGACTCCCACTTGGTCTCTCCACATGGCTCCTCATGGCTCCAGATCAGGGTAGACACATCCATTGGCCTAGCATTGATGGTACCTGTGATCATCTCTGACATAGCTCCTGGCCCTGAAGGCTCACTTGAAGTATCAGGCAGTTAAACCCAAGGACTGAAAGCAGAAGAGCTCCTCACCCTCCCAAGCCCCCGGAAAGTGATGCTTATCCTCACATCCCACCCCCACCCTAAGAAGACTCCCCAGCTCTTCCAGGATGCATATAATGCTTTCAAGAAAAATCATGTCTAGACCAGTGATCCTGAATCCCTGCTAGCCTCCAGACCTATATCAAACTGGGGGGAGGTATAGAATACCAGAGGCAATTGTTATGCTTCCCCCAAAGAAAACTATTTATAACTCAACAGTAGCCCCCTTTTAAGTATCGGTGACGTCCTCCCAGGCAGCCAGGCTTCTGTGTACCCAGGGGCCAAGGCCCCACTCAGACATTCTGTGACAGAGCTATGTGCACCCCTGCCAAACCTGAGACTCCATAGATGTCAGCTTCCTCATGGCCATCTTCCCCGTTTTTTTAGCCACTGGGGTCTTTGTCTTCTCCTTCTCTTTTGTTTTTTCCTGCTTCTCAAGCTCCTCTACATAGGCATCATAGATCTCCCACTAGGCAAGGGCAAGATGAGAGGGTTATCAAAGGGCACAGCCTTCACCCAGCCAGTTCCTCTTCAGCCTCAGGGCTTGAGGAGTTGGCCATGTTTATCCTGTCACATGCCTCTGTGGCATCCTCTGCATGTTCCATTATATATTCAATGTCTGTCTTCCCTGCTAACCATCAGCCCTGGGACAGGAATGAAGGAGCCCTCAGGGTACATCTGGGCTGGGCTTAGTCACTCTGAACCCAGGGTCTGGGTCTTCATCTGGAGATCAACATTTGTTCTGCAACCCCTACCGAGCAGAACAAATGGGCAAACATCAGGCTAGCTCACATTTTTCTAGGTGATTTATAAGACTGTGAATTAGGAAATTTTTAAAATGTCTCCCCCACGGAGATGAGATAAATATACTGGTTCAGGCTAGCTGTCTACAGCTCTGATCACACTTCAGCATTAAAAGGAGATAAGAAAAGGTAAGAAACCACTGCCAATTGGGTTTGAAGAAAGGAAAGCCTAAGGATAGTAGCAGAGGAAGCAGCAAGGGTGTGGGGTTGGGCAGATGCCACAGGTCACACGGAGTGCTTCCCAGAGCTGGGCAGTCACTGCCACCTGGAGGCCAGATAGGCACACCTTACATTTAAAAACCCACCCGCAGGCCAGTACTCCACACTGCAAAGTACTCTATATTTGTTCTTCTTCAAAGCCCTCCAATAACCCTGGGAGGCAGCTTGTCCTCTTGACAGAAACTGAGGCCTTAAGAAAAAAACTGAGAGCCAGGTGTGGTGGCACATGCCTGTAATCCCAGTACTTGGGAGGCCGAGACAGGAGAATCACAGGTTCGAGGACAGCCTCAACAAGTAGTGAGATTCTCATTAACCTAGCGAGACCCTGTTTCAAACTAAAAATAAAAAATAGGGCTGGGGGTGTAGCTCAGAGGTAGAATGCCTCTGGGTTCAATCCCTAGTACCACATACAAGGAAGGAAGAAAGGAAGGAAGAAAGGGAGGGAGGGAGGGAGGGAGGGAGGGAGGGAGGAAGGAAGGAAGGAAGGAAGGAAGGAAGGAAAGAAAGAAGAAAGAAAGAAAGAAAGAAAGAAAGAAAGAAAGAAAGAAAGAAGAAAGAAAGAGAAAACCCTGAGAGCCAGATATGGTGGCACACACCTGTAATTCCAGTACTTGGGAGGCTGAAACAGGAGAATCAAAGGTTCAGGCCAGCCTCAGCAATTTACCAGGACCCTTAGTAATGTAGTTGCACCTTGTTTCAAAATAAAAGCTAAAAGGGTTGGGAGTATAGCTTGGAGGTAGAATGCCCCTCAGTTCAATTCCTAGCACAAAGAAAGAAAGAAAGAAAGAAAGAAAGAAAGAAAGAAAGAAAGAAAGAAAGAAAGAAAGAAAGAAGGAAGGAAGGAAGGAAGGAAGGAAGGAAGGAAGGAAGGGGTTTTCCCAGAATCTTACAGTAGGAACGGTTGGGGTCTGAGGTCAGGTCTCCTAGCACCATATCCTGCCCAAATCAGCATGGCCATGTAGGAGGACTTGAGGAGCAAGGGGAGGGTGTGCAGAATGCTGTGGGCTGCTGGGAAAGCAGGGTCAGAGTGCTAACACTTCAGGCAGCCACAGGGTGCCATGGGCTCTGGAGAGTCCAGGAGAACAACCATTCTCCCCTGGTTCTGGAGGTAGCTCCAGAAGCCATGACTGTTTGCAGCTTGAACAGTCTTGTTCTGGGGGCATGTGGCTGGTCAGAGATCACTCTGTTAGAACCTACAATCTCATGTGCTTGGTATTCAGAAACTGTATGCTCAGGACAATGAGTGGGGAGGTGAATGAATGAGCAGGAAAGACTGCTAGAGGAGTCCTTAACTGGGACAGTCTCCTTTGCTGCTGCATGTGACAAGGAAGCATAGGAGTGGGGGTGGTGATGGGTTTCATGCTGGCCCAGGGTCTTACCTGATTGGCTGTGGCTGAAAAGTTTGTCCTGGGAGGAGGCTCCATCTGGCATTCTCGATCCTAGAGAACAATGACAACAGGAAACCCACAGAAAGCTCTCAGCTGCTTCTCACTTAACCCAATAGTACATCTCTGGGAGAAATATTTTGGTTGGAGCTCAGGAAGGGGTGGGACTCAGAGCTGGGGAAGTAAAGAGAAGCCTGGGAAAAAGATTGAGTGACATATATAAAGCCCATATTTTTTCCATTTGGCCCCTTCAGAAGAAGTCTAAGCAATCAAGAAAGGGCAGTAAACCTTCAGCAACCTAGCAAGACTATGTCAAAATAAAAAAATAAAATGAAAGGGCCGGGCGTGGTGGTGCACGCTTGTAATCCCAGTACTCTGGGAGGCCGAGACCAGAGGATCCAGGTTCGCGGCCAGCCTCAGCTCTCTCTCTCCCTCTCTCTCTCTCTCTCTCTCTCTCTCTCTCTCTCTACTTAGTGAGGCCCTCCGCAACTTTGTGATACCCGGTTTCAAAATAAAGTATAAAAAATAGGACCGGGGGTGAAGCCCGTAGGTAAAATACCCCTGCATTCAATCCCCGGTACCGCAAAAATAAATAAATAAAAAATAAAATGAAAGGACTGGCAGGATAGCTTGGAGGTAGAATGCCCCTAGGTTCAATCCCCAGTACCAAAAATAAATAAATAGATAGGTAAATAAATAGATTAAGTTTTTTTTTTTGCGGTACCAGGGATTGAACCCAGGGGCGTTCTACCTCTGAGCTACACCCCCGGCCCTATTTTTTATACTTTATTTTGAAACCGGGTCTCACGAAGATGCGGAGGGCCTCACTAAGTAGCTGAGGCTGGCCGCAAACCCGGATCCTCTGGTCTCAGCCTCCCAAGTACTGGGATTACAGGCATGCACCACCACGCCCGGCTAATAGATTAAGTTAAAAAATAAAAATAAAAGAAAGGGCAGTAAAGCTTGACTGTGCCAGTTTTAGCCAAGACAAATTCCAAGTTGGGGTAGACAGATCTACAAGAAGCCAGCCTGTTGCCAACCTCCAGACACAGGGCATAGAAGTCAGCCTCCCACAGGCACTGGGACTAATGACTCTTACTCTAATAAGGTTTCTCCCTATACTGGGATCCTTGGCTCCACCAAGGGAAGTCACCTCCTCCCCATTATGTATCTCCCAGGATGCCCAATGTTGGCACAGGGACAACACAGGGTGATGAGGTGCTGCCAAAAACTTACCTTGTAGATCTTGCCCTCCATCACAGATTCATTTCTGTAGGACATTGCCCTTGTGTATTTGAGTCTCTCACCTATAATCCTGTGAGGCTCCTACATACTTGTCCTCATCATCCTCCATACTTACAAGTCAGGGAACCTTCTAGCCTTTGCCATCTGGTCTACCACAGAGACCATCAACTTCAGCTGAGCTGGTTCCTAGGCTCCCCAGCCCCCTGGAACATTGTAACCTCCTCTCTTATTCCCAGGTCCTGATTTCTACTCCCTCTTCAAAGTGTGGCTCAAGTTGCAGTCTCTCAGTAGAGTTGTGGGAGTCTAGTCTCCTCGTCTCTCCCTCTGAACTGTCTGGATGGCTTACAGGGACTTGAACACATGATTGCAGCTCTCCTTGGAGAGATGAACTGTGGGTCTGCCCTGCCAACCTGAGGGTGCTGGGACTGGGGTCAGGCTTGCTTCTTCCCTGCCATGAACAACATGAAGGTTCAAAGTAAAGGGACAGCAGTGGGGGCCTACCCGGAGAGGGTTGTTGAAGGTCTGTGAAGCTCTCTCACTGAAGTTAAACTTGTTAGTGAGCTTTCGCTCCTTGGGCTGCTTAGGAGCCACCAATTCTTCTTCAGTCACTTTTTCGACTACCTGGAAATAAAGACCCAGAGGACTGGGACTCAGCTATGAGAGGCAGGTGGTAGACAATCAGAAGGAGGGGGAGGCCCTATCTCGGGATAGGCTGGAGGTGGGATTGAGGATGCTTCCATATGTGTTGGCACCCACAGCCTCCAACTTCTCCCTTCAGCCTCCCTCCTTCCACCCCAGAGTCACCCCTAAAGCCTCCATCCATGGCTTAAGCTGGAAGGGGCGGGGTAAAGAGCAACATCACCCATACCTCAGCTATGGGCACATCTGTTTGACTCCCAGTTTCAGCTTCAGCTTCTGCTTCCTTGGGCTCTTCATCTTCCTCAAGGTTTTCTGTGTCTGAAACCACTGCCTTGGCAGATTCCTGTGAACCTTGGTAGGATACTGCCAATGAGCTCAAAGTCCAGTCCTGCTTCCCCAGTCCCTGGCAGGAAGGGCCTTTCAGACCCTGCATGTCTCAAGTGTCATGGATTAGCTCCCAGGCCTCATTAGGATAGCCATCTATCGACATTATGTACATAGATGCTTTATAAAGTTCTAGTATAGGGATCAACTCCTCAAAGTGACTAGAGGAAGGGGACCAGACTCAGGGCTGCAGCCTCAGGCTGGTCCGGAGTCCTACCTGTTGCCAACTCTTCACGGTAGTGCTGCCGCCGTCCTTCATCAGAGTCTTTGGGGACTAAGTTCCCAACCTGGCTGAAGTGAACTGCCAGTTGGTTCACAAAGCCAATAAGCTTATATGTGCCTTCCTAAGGAGAGAGGGGGCTGAGTCAAACTAAGGGTCTCCAAAAGGGCTGGTGTTCGAATCTAGTCTGCCTTTACTCTCCAAGTCCACATAGTCCATCTCTGTTAGAGGAAATATAACTCACCAAGTCCTCAATTAACCTGAAATTTTCACTGTATTTCAGCTGAAAGAAGAGGAGGCAAATGAAATCAAGTATTTTGTTGTTATTGTTGTTTAGTTTACATCAGACTTATTTTAAAATACCTTGCCCTTCCAACTCAAAGCTGCTGTACCTTTATCTATCACTGGTTGTGATGCCTTGTCTCCTATACCCATGCCAAGGGATCACAGTTCACCTGCCTTGCCACAGACCCTGAGAAAGTCAGACACAATCATCAACACACCTGGCATGGCCCTCTCTCCACTATACTCAGTGATGCCAGAGCTGGATAGATAGATGGTCAGAAACAGTCAAATCCCCAGTCCTCCTGCTTCCATCCAAGAGGCCCATAGAGATCCAAAGAAGGACCTGGGTCACACAGCAAATGAGAAGCAGAATTAGACTTAAAGCCCTGGCAACCATGTTCATTTATTCTTCAATAAATAATCTTTAAACAGCCACAACGTGCCAAGAATTTTCTAGATGCTGGAGTTATAAAACTGAGCAAAAACAGACACGATCCCTGCTTTCATAGAGCCTATAATCTGGTTCCTGGAGATGTGTCCTCGTTGACCAGCATAATAGAAACAAAAAATTGACTTGGAGATTAGAGGTTCCTACCATCTTCTTTTAACAGTTATGTCCAACCCTTTTTTAGTCATATGGAAAATAATGATATGTACATGGCACACTGGGATAAACTCACAGCCGAGGAAACCAGCCCATGAGCTCCAGCTATACCAGGTCACCTGTCCCTGGAGGGCTGGACTATTCACTATCACATAGGTTGAGAAGCTCTGCCCTAAAAAGTCACCCACAAAGCCCTCCCTCTCTCAGTAATATGAATAGGGAGATGGGACAGTGCAGGAGTTAAGAGCATGGTCTTTGGAGGCAGGCAGAATTGGGTTCGAATCCGTAGTCAGCCTCTGATTATCTGCATGATCTTGGGCTTAACTACTCTAAGCCCTAGTTTCTTCATTTATCAAATAAGATAATGGTATCTAATTTGTAATGTAGTGTAAATATTGAAAATAATGAAAACAACTTTTAACTATTATGTATCAGGCACTGAGATAAAAGAATAAATGCTCAATAGTTATGCTCAATAAAAACAGTAACTATTATTATGATGATAGAGGTTCCCATGGTAATAAATTATCCACTTAGTTGTCATTTGAGACTTTACCTCCATCCTGTCCCCAGCAGTTGACTGGGGATTTCCTCTGCAGTTTAGGAATGGAGTTCAGACTCCATTGCTTCTGTGAAAGGAGTGGGGGACATGCCTAGATCAGAGCCATCTGCTTCCCCTCTCTGGCACATTAAGGGAAAGTAGCCACCTTGGAGACCTAAAGCTCTTGGATCTCTCAAGACCAATGAGATGGAGATGAGCTCTGTGGGAGGATGCCAGGCAGGGCTGGGAAGCTATTGGAAGGCTGGGTGAGGTGAGATTTTCTGGAAGCCCAGGTGTACCCAGCTGGTAATTGACTCAAAGCAGGACCAAGAAGCAGGACTACTGAAACCCACAAGGCAGTGCCAGCCCTCTCCTGTGGCACGCCCATCCCAGCTGGCTCCTGAGCCCTAGAGGGACTTTCTTTCTAATGTCAGGGCAGGAGTCCAGAGGAGGGTGCACCACACTCCAGCATTACATCAGGGAGGGAAAGACCTTCCCTCTGACCTTTGCAGGCTGCCCAAGGGAGGCCCTTAGCAAAATTCATGCATAGTACCTTTCAAGAAACACACCTGGATTTGCTTCAACCTCTTTGTGAAGGGGTTGACTACACAATCTGAATAAGAAGCAGTGTGTTCAAGAAACTTTTCACAAAGACTTGCACACAAATGTTCATAGTAGCATTATTCATAATAACCAAAAAGCAGAAGCAATCCAAATATCCATCAATTGATGAATGGATAAATAAAATGAGGTATATTCATACAATGGAATATTAATTACCCATAAAAAGAAATGAAGTACTGACATATTCTACAACATAGATGAACTGAAAACATTATACTGAATGAAAGAAGCCAGTCACAGAAGAGCACATATTGTATGATTCCGTTACACGAAATGCCCAAAATAAAGCCAGGTGTGGTGGTACACACCTGTAATCCCAGTATTTGGGAGGCTGAGACTGGAAGATCACAGGTTCAAGGACAGCCTTATCAAGTAGTGAGACTCTTATCAACCTAGTGAGATCCCATTTCTTTTTCTTTTTTTTTTTGCGGTACCGGGGATTGAACCCAGGGGCGTTCTACCTCTGTGCTACACTCCCGACCCTATTTTTTTATACTTTATTTTGAAACCGGGTCTCACGAAGTTGCGGAGGGCCTCACTAGGTAGAGAGAGAGAGAGAGAGAGAGAGAGAGAGCTGAGGCTGGCCACGAACCCTGATCCTCCGGTCTCCACCTCCCTAAGTACTGGGATTATAAGTGTGCGCCACCACATCAGGCCATGAGATCCTATTTCAAAAATAAAGATAAAGCTGGGTGTGGTGGTGCACACTTGTAATCCCAGTACTTGGGAGGCTGAGACAGGAGGATCCAGGTTTGTGGCCAGCCTCAGCTACTTAGTGAGGCCCTCTGCAACTTAGTGAGACCCTGTTTCGAAATAAAGAATAAAAAAATAGCCGGGCGTGGTGGTGCACGCTTGTAATCCCAGTACTTTGGGAGGCGGAGACCG
>PVJS01013777.1:0-41518 GCA_004027185.1 Glis glis | reverse complement strand
CAAAAAAAAAAAAAAAAAAAAAAAAAAGAATATCTAGTTGGGTCAAATTAAGTGCTGGGTTTGTTGTACGCACATTATAATATAGAAAAGCTCTTATAAATTAATATGTATATTTATGACCATCTTATTGGCTCATATGCCCAATTGCAACATTTCCAGAGGAAGAATTTGATTGGCCCACTCTGGGCTGGCTGCTCACTCCTGGCCCAATCAGCTCTGAGCAGGTGGGTGGGGTCAAGGAAGGCAGGTGGCTGTGAATTTAGTGGACCTTTCGCTTCTTCTTCCACTTCCTCTAAGGTTTCACCTGATTTTTCCTTCCCCTATGTTAACTGACATACCGCTTCACTGTAGCCCGCACGTGTGTGGAGAGAAGAGCAAGGTAGAAGCATTGAAAAAGTGGCTCTGAAGGCAGACACTGGGTTTGAATTGATTAGCTGTGAATTTTCTTTTTATTTTTTGTTTTTATTATTATTACTATTTTCTTTTTTTGTGGTGTTGGGGATTGAACCCAGGGGCATTCTACCTCTGAGCTACACCCCTAACACCATTTTATTTTTGTTTTTGAAACAGGGTCTCACTAGGTTGATGAGGGTCTCACTACTTGCTGAGGCTATCCTCAAACCTGCAATCCTCCTGTCTCAGCCTCCAAAGTACTGAGATTGCAGGCATGCGTCACTATGCCTGGCTATCATTATTATTATTATTATTATTATTAATTATTTTGTGGGACTGGAGATTGAACACAGGGGTGTTCTATCTCCAAGCTACACTCCAGCCTTTTTTGTTTTTTATTTTGTAATTACAAGGTCTTGCTTGGTTGCTGAGAGTCTTGCCAAGTTGCTGAGGCTGGTCTGAACCTGCGATCCTCCTGTCTCAGCCTCCCAAAGTATCGGGATTACAAGTGTGCGCCCTAGTTCCTGACTTGTTTTTGTTTTGATTTTGGTTCTGGGGATAAAACCAGGGCCTGGAGCAGGCCAGGCAAGGGTTCCACCCCTGCGCCATGCCACCAGACCCCCAGCCACGATTTGGCGTAGGTCCCTTGTCTCCGAGGCTGCTGCCTCACTAAGGACTGTGAGGAGAAAATGCATCGTGGGGGCAGAGGACTGGCAACATGCCCGGCAAAAGTAGGCCTTGCGCTCCTCTGTACCACGGGTGTGTGCCTGCTTTCTTCAGGCTGTGCCTCGACCATTGTGGTGTGGGGGCCCCGCAGTGCCCACGAGCCCTGCTGCTACGCAGGCCGTTGGCACAGGCCTTCTCCTTTGCCTCCCCAGCTCCACGGGCAGGACCAGGCACAGCCCCAGCCCCGGGCACTGTTTTCACAACAGGGCTCCTCCACCCCTCCTACCTTGCATTCGAGCCTCCAGGGTGTTTCCTCCTAAGCTGAGCCTTCACCGGGGCCCATCTTCTCTCACCACAGGCCTCTCCACAAACCCGCTCAGATATGCACTAATGCCATTATCTCCCCGAAATTAAAATCAAGCCTCAACCTATAATGTTTCCCGGAGAGGGAATTGGGGTTATATATTCCTGCGTTGAGCGGTATTCTATTTCAGTCATAGCATTTAATTATGATTGGTATGTTAGTGCCCACCGGAGCATAACAAATTGTCATTATGTTATTCTGCTGAGTCTAATTTAATTGGCAAGTTGTCACAAAAGCAATTATCCATCATTTATTTTGTTGCCATAACCACATCTCGAAGAGCACCTGCTGTCTGCGAGGAGAAATGTGCCGCAGTCTCTCAGCCCTGGAGCCAGGCCACGCATCTGACACAAAGACATTGCTTCCCCTTCTGATTTAAAAATATGTTCCTCATTTCCTGCTGCGGTCTCATGAATCCTCCTGGGGGAGCCTCAAAGTGCCAAAGGAAATTCATGGGCTGTGAAGTCGCCTGGGGCCCCGGCAGGAGGCGGCAGGCCGGCCCTGCCCTGTCAGGGCGTGTGGGAGGCTGCGGGAGGAAGCAGGCCCGCGGAGGGTCTGGGCCCTGCCTGGGTCAGGCTTCGCTTTGGCAGCTGTTCCGGCGGCCACCTCAGTGATAGGTTTATAAATATTTGTGGCTCTTTTTTTCCTGAGGCGCGCCCCCGTGCTCACTCCCTGGGAAGCAGGAATTTTTGGCCCTTTCAGAGAGAGATCCTGAGAAGGAGGGGAGTGAAGGCCACAAGTCACAGGAGAAGTCTGGGGAAGAGCCAGGACCACGGTGAAGATTTCTCAAATCCAAAGGTTTTCCCCATCCTTTAGATCAAACAGGCGCAGTCAGAACCTAGTGACCTTTAGGCCTGCCAGAGTCCAGACTGTGCCTGAGTGTAGGAGGTCACTTTTCTGTCCTCCTAAGGGCGAGACTTCATTGGCGCCATTTCACATTGGGACTGGGGAAGACAGAGAAGGGAAAGAAGGGTGAGGGAAGGTCACCAGACTGTCCATTATAGAGCCCGGAACAGCGAGGGCCCATCTCCCTGGAGCCTCTGCTTCCAGACTCTTCAGGAGACTCGGTTGCCCCACTCCTACCTGGCCACCTGTCCCTGCTTGCACAGTATTGTTAGAATAATATAGGGATAAAGGAAGAAAAACACACAGCTCTACAGACCGGAACAGGCTCTTTAACTGGAGTGAAGTCTGGGAGGGGGGACTGACCAGGGAGAGGGCCCACGAGAGTCAGCAAAAGCCCCCTTCCTTACAGACTAGGGGCCTTTAATGGGGCATTAGGGGTGGGAGAGCAAGGCAGCCGTGGACTCCTGCTATTGACAGGGGGCCAGGACAGGTAGATGTATGGGGCTGGGGGCAGGGGTTGGTTAGGGTCACTTCCCTGCCACTGCCGGAGTTCTTTTGTTCTCAACCTCCTCTGGCCAGGCCTCACAGTGCCCACAAGTATCCCCCCAGTGAGACTTTTGTGAGAGAGGAAGCGGAGACAAGCAAAGTTGTCACGTGTTTTATTTCTTCCTTGAAACCGGAAAAATAGGCAGTCCTAAGGGAAGCTGAAGCCTTAGGCCTGTCTCTGTCCTGTGGACTGGAAGCAGGTGGGAAAATTACTGAGCTGCTTCTTGCTTCTAGGAGGCTCTTATTAGCACAGCCAACAAGGGACTCATTAAAAACGAAAACAAAAACAAACAAAACCCCAAAACTCCAACAAAAAGCCAGAAAAACTACCACTGTATTGCAAAAGAGAAAAAAGAATCAGACCTTTAAATAAAGCAGCTTTTCCCTGTGGGCCAGTCAGTGACAACTCCCAGGCCACCTGTTTGGGAACACTGGAAAATTACCAGCTTCCTAAACACAAGCAGACCATCTCTTGCAACTCTAAAATAAATAAATAAATCTCTCATTGCAGTCGTTGACAAAATAAGCTAAGGGTGTGTCAGGTTCCTCCCTCCTGGACCAGCGTTCCCTAAGGAGCGTTTCTTGTGGCCCTGGAGAAGTCAGTCCTACCACTATTAGCACAACAGCTGGGATCTCTGCTCCTCCAGGTTCCATTAGAGTCTGAGGGGCTGGAACTTCTGGAACTTCGGCAGTTGATTTTCGAGCAGGAGCAAGTTTGATGTGCAAGGAGGGCTGTGCGTGAGGCCCCTGCTGGGCCTAGTTGTGTCTGAGGGCGGCGCTCAGGAGTGGCTGTGCACATTAATGCAAACTCTGTGGATGATAAGATGGCTAAGTGGGTGAAGAGCCATAAAAGAAATGTGCATCCTTGTTGACCCAGGAATTCCACTTGCATAAGCAACTTGCTTCAAAGACAGAAGGAAGATGTTTGTTCTGGTGTTATTTATCATAGCAAAAGCAGAGGCGATGCTAAAGGACAAACTGACTTGGAGCTCAGGGATACAAGCACTTGGATGTTGCTAGAGTTTCGTTTTTTGTTTTCCGGGAGGGATATGGAGACACGGGAACTCATTATGTAATCTTGTGACGTAAGCATTTATTGAGCGCCTCAACAACTAGAGCCATTTTATATGTGGCTGTAAATACATATGAGACATATATACATAGAGGTCCCTTCAATATTAATGTCCAGTTGCTGTTGTAAACAAATTACCTCCAGTTTAGTGACTTAAGCAATGCACATCTATTATCTTACAGTTTTGTAGGTTGAAAGTCTGAAAGGGTCTCACTGGGCTAAAATCAAGATGTTGACGGTGCTGTGTTCCTTCCGGTGGCTCCAGGGAGAGGCTGTTTCCCAGCCTTTTCCAGCACCTAGAACCCGTCTGGATTCCTTGGCTTATGGTCTTCTTCCATTTCCAAAGCCATCGATGGCAAGCCAGATCCTTCTCACACTGCACCACTCTGACCTGCCACCACAGTCAGTTTCCTCCGGCTCTCTGCTTCTGTTCTATTGTGTGTGTGTGTGGGGGGGGGGAGGGCTGGGTACTGGGGATTGAACCCAGGGGTGCTCTACCACTGAGCTATATCTCAGCTGTTAGGGTCTCACTAAGTTGCTGAGGACCTAGCTAAGTTGTTAAGACTGGTCTCGAACTTGCTATATTCCTGTCTCAGCTTCCCAAGTACTGGGATTACAGGTGTGTGCCACCATGCTGAGCTCTACAGTAGTATTCTTATAGTCAATACAAATGTATTGTACACTTAAAAAATGTTAATGGACTGGTGCTGTAGCTCAGAGGTAGAGCTCTTGCCTTCTATTTCTGAGGGCCTGGGTTCGATCCCTGGCACTGAAAAAAAATCATTAAGAGTGTAGATCTCAGCAGGATGCGGTGGCTCACACTTATAATCCCAGTTCTTGGGAGACTGAAACAGGAAGATCGCAGGTTCGAAGCCAGCATCAGCAAGTAGTGAGACTCTCATCAACCTAGAGAGACCCTGTTTCAAAATAAAAATAAAATAGGGCTGGGGGTGTAGCTTGGAGGTAGAATGTCTCTGGGTTCAATCCCCAGTACCAAAAAAAAAAAGAGGGTAGATCTCATGATAAGTGTTCTTATGATAATAAAATAAGAAAAAATGATTGATCTAGAGGGGGAAAAAGAGTATTTGAGATTCTAAATGCTGTCCAGCGTGGCTTTCCCAGCACAACCCTCTGCTTGGGTTACTGTAGCCTCCTCTCCTCCTCTCTCATGATGTGTTTTTTGCCAGTTCCACATCTTTTTGCCCATTCAGTCGGGGAAAAATGGCGGAAGCTGACATTCACAAGTGAAGCTGACAGGGAAGGGACAGAAATGATCAGATCTCACTAAGTCAGAAGACTAGAGAAAATTCCTATGACAGACCAGAAATAATAAACCTAATATACAACCTACTAAGAAAACAGCAAAACTCAACACAATGGACAAAGGCCGTGAGCAAACATTTTACAGAGGAAAGAATACAAATGGCTGATAAGCATATGCAAGACACTCGACGCTGTGTAATCAGGGAAATGGGAAATAAAACAACAATTAATACCATTTTCCCTCATCAGATAGGCAAAAACTGAAGATTGATAATATCCAGCACCGTCAAGTGTGTGGGTAAACAGGGACTCTCACACATTGCTAATGGGGATGTGAATTGCTAAGTCCTTTTGGGAAAATAGTCTCAAGACGACTATTAGAAATAAAAATGGACGTGGTGGTGCATGCCTGTAATCTCAGTATTTGGGAGACTGAGATGGGAGGATTGCAGGTTCGAGGACAGCCTCAGCAAGTAGTGAGAGACTCTCATCAACCTAGCAAGACCCTGTTTAAAAAAAAATAGAGCTGGGCGTGGTGGTGCATGCTTGTAATCGCAATACTTGGGAGGCTGAGACAGGAGGATCCGGGTTCCCGGCCAGCCTCAGCTACTTAGTGAGGCCCTCCGCAACTTAGTGAGACCCTGTTTCAAAATGAAGAATAAAAAAATAGGGCTGGGGGTGTAGCTCGGAGGTAGAATGCCCCTGGGTTCAATCCCAGTACCGCAAAAAAAAAAAAAAAATAGGTCTGGGGGTATAACTTAGAGATAGAATGCCCCTGGGTTCTGTGGTACTGGGTTCGATCCCCAGTACCACAAAACACACACACACACACACACACACACACACACTAAAAATGGACACATCCTTTAGTCTAGCAACACCAATTCAGAGCTGGGCATGGTGGCGTCTGTAATCCCAGTACTTGGGAGGCTGAGACAGGAAGATCACAGGTTTGAGGTCGGCCTCGGCAACTTGGTGAGACCCTCAGCAACTTATGGAGACCCTGATTCAAAATAAAAAATAAAGCTGGGCGTGGTGGCGTATGCTTGTAATCCCAGTACTTGGGAGGCTGAGACCAGAGGATCCAGGTTCACGCCAGCCTCAACTACTTAGTGAGGCCCTCTGCAACTTAGTGAGACCCTGTTTTAAAATAAAGAATAAGAAATAGGGCTGGGGGTGTAGCTCGGAGGTAGAATGCCCCTGGGTTCAATCCCCGGTACCGCAATAAATAAATAAATAAATAAATAAATAAATAAATATAAAAAGAGAGTACTTGGGAGGCTGAGACAGGAGGATCACGCCAGCCTCAGCAACTTAGTGAGGCCCTTCGCATCTTAGACCCTGTTTTAAAATAAAAAATAAAATAGGGCTGGGGGTGTGGTTCAAGGGTAGAATGCCCCTGGGTTCAATCTCCAGTACAAAAAAAAAGGAAAAAAGAAAAAAACAACAAAATAATGGCACCAGCATATGGATATATATATTCAAGAGGGGAATGTTTAATAAGTTACACTACATGTATACTACAGAATATTATGGAGGTATTTATTGAAAAGTGAATTAGACCCATATATGTTGGCCTGGAGGAAATCCCAAGATACCTGGATTTAAAGTGAATTAAGCCGGGTGTGGTGGCGCACGCTTGTAATCCCAGTACTTTGGGAGGCGGAGACCGGAGGATCCGGGTTGGCGGCCAACCTCAGCGCGCGATCTCTCTCTCTCTCTCTCTCTCTCTCTCTCTCTCTCTCTACCTAGTGAGGCCCTCCGCAACTTCGTGAGACCCGGTTTCAAAAATAAAGCATAAAAAACTAGGGCCGGGGGTGTAGCGCGGAGGTAGAACGCCCCTGCGTTCAATCCCCGGTACCGCAAAAAAAAAAAAAAAAAAAAAAAGGGAATTAGCAAAAAGCAAGGAGCAATAGCCGGGCGTGGTGGCACATGCCTGTAATCCCAATACTTGGGAGTCTGAGACAGGAGTGCAGGGTCAAAAGCAGCCTCAGCAACTTAGCAAGACCTTGCTTCAAAATAAAAAAATGAAAAGGGCTGGGGGCGTTGCTCGGAGGTACAATCTCCAGTTCCAAAAAGAAAAAAAAAGCAACAGGCAAGTAGCAAGCACAGTGTTATAGTGCATGATGGGGAGGGACGGACATAACAGGGAATGGTCGTTGTATGATTAAAAGATCTCAAAGAAAGATCTAGAAGGCTATGTCATATATTCCAGAATGTTTCTGTGATTACCTGAAGCGATTGGGATGGGGGCGAAGGAAGGGGAGATGTTAAGTTAAAACAAACAAACAACAACAACAAAATAAATAAAAGATCTCTACCATTTGACTTGTTATAATGAGTGCATACTACATTTGTAATTACAGATATTAATAACTTGGGGAGAAGGGCCTGGGAGGGCCGGGCCTGTGTGCGGGGGTGAGGGCCACTGGAGCAAGCAGGTGCCTGCCGGCGCCTCGGCCTCCCTCCCCAGTTTCTCTTCTATTCAAATGAGCTCATTAAACAAAAGTAAGCGAACTTTCATTTCCTTGGTTAAGTGGGCTTAGATCCTGGGATAAAAACAGAATCATTTACATATGTAGTGACCCTTTCTTTCTACCAGTGAACTCCAATAATAAATTAATTAGAGCTATTCAGCCCCGGCCTCCCCGAGGATGGCCTTTCCCTGGGCGCACGGTTTGTCTGAGCCTGCTCGGCCGAGGTGCATTGTTAAGGCCTTTGCACACAGCAGCGAGCCGGTGTCAGCCCCGGGCATCCTAGGCATTTGAGCACTTTGCTGGCGTCTCTGAGGCTAAGCCACTTAAATATCTGCCCGAGTGAACCAGGAGAATGCCGTGTGCCCCTCCGCTCCCCACTTCTCAGTCACACTGGGGGAAACCCTTTCTTCTGAGCCCGAGCTACTCGGGAGGTCACAGTCCCACGGTCACCATGGCAACTCCCTTCAGGGTATGACTGAGGGGGCTGAGACCAGGAGCAGAGACTTACCAGGGGGCCGGGGAGAAAGCCACTCACACAGAGGAATTTCCAAGTCTCAATTATGGGGTTGCTAAACCCGGCACTGCTTTATATGGGATGTTATTTTTGAAAAGTTGCTCCAGGTCACTTTTTGGGTACAATTTTGTAATTTTATTTTAAACACACAAGTGAGGCTCCCCTATATTAAGAACCGTGTTGTGAATTCTTTTGTACAGTGAATAAAAACTGTTCTTATTCTTTCAGTGCAAGCTCAGATGCTCAGCTGGCAGGTCGTTTTAAAGTTCAGCACCCCAGTTTTGTGGGGTTTGGAAGGGAGAGGACGGCATGTGTGCATGTGGGTGGTAGCTGGGGAGAAATCTCTTCTGAGAACCGCCTTTGGATGGTATTTGGGTTCTGTCGGGTGCAGAAAGGCTGCCCAGGAGAAATCTGGAGACCGGGAGAAGCAGAAGAGAGGAGAGAAGAAGCCTGATCTGGGATCCTAGATTCAGTCTGACCCCATGGGGAGCTCCGAGGTACAAATTAACACCCCGCAGTTTATCACCTTGAATCAAAGGCGCTGGGCTTTTCTACTCTCCAACTCGCCAGTTGTTGGCTGTAGTTGCTCTGGGGAAAGTGTAAAATTCTCAGAGCGAAGCAGCTTTCAGCACCCAGTGAGAATCTTTGGAAAAGTACCAGCGCAAGTCCTTTGCAGCAGAGTCCTCGGAGGTGGAGAGAGGGCAGGTAGAGCTGGACAAAGGCAGAGAAATGCCAAGTGTTGTCACAGTCAGCGACCAGGGGGACTGCAGGTTGGAGGCCAGCCTCAGCAATTTAGCGAGGCCCTCAGCCACTTAGTGAGACCCTGTTTCAAAATCAAGAGATAAAATAGGGCTGAGGGTATAGGTCAGAGGTAGAATACCCTCGAGTTCAATTCCCAGTACCATAAAAAATAATAAAAATAAAAAATAAACAATCAGTGAAATGATGTTACCTTCCCACGACAAGGTATTTATTTCCCACAAGGTGTGTGAGGAGAAAGATGATACCACACTTATGCGGATGCAAATCGGTTGAACAAAGGTTTCTTTTTGTGTGTGTGTGGTACTGGGGGTTGAACCCAGGGGCATTCTACTTCTGAGCTACACCCACAGCCCTATTTTTTATCCTTTATTTTGAAACAGGGTCTCACTAAGTTGCGGAGGGCCTCACTAAGTAGCTGAGGCTGGCCGCGAACCTGTGATCCTTCTGTCTCAGTCCCCCAGGTACTGGGATTACAAGCGTGTGCCACCACGCCCGGCTTGAACAAAGACTTTGATGAGTATATGTCATCATGGTATCCTAATGCAGGGCACAGGTCTGACATATTGGAGGTCTTTGATAAGTATTTGTTGAATGACTGAATGAGCAAAGCTTGGCTTTAGTGACCGGCACCTGTTAAGACCGCCACTGTGCTACCTGCCCTAAATTTGGATTTTTGTGGTTTCAGAATTCAGCTCTCTGTCTTAAGGCATAATTGTCAGTTGCAATTATAAGGGGCTTATTTGGATCTTGATTCAAATAAACACACTTAAAAATATTTATGAGACCATGAGGAAAAATTGATATTTGATGATATTCAAGAATTATCGTTAATTTTGTTTAGGTTAAATATGGTCTAGTGACAATGTTCTTTTAAAAATTACATTATCTCAAGCTGGGTGTGTTGGCACACGCTTGTAATCCCAGTACTTGGGAGGCTGAGACAGGAGGATTGCAAAAGCCAGCCTCAGCTACTTAGTGAGGCCACCCTGCAACTTAGTGAGACCCTGTTTCAAAATAAAGAATAAAAAACGGGGTTGGGGGTGTAGCTTTCCCCAGTACCGAAAAAAAACTTTATAGTGAGTGTGTGTGTGTGTGTGTGTGTGTGTGTGTGTGTGTGTGTGTGTGTGTGTTGCTGGGGGTTGAACCCAGGGGCATTCTACCTCCAAGCTACAGCCCCAGCCTGGTTTTATTTTATTTTTTGTTTTGAAGCAGTGTCTCGCTAAGTTGCTGACAGCCTCACTAGGTTACTGAAGCTGACTTTGAACCTGTGATCCTCAGGTCTCAGCCTCCTAAGTACTGGGATTACAGGCATGTGCTACCATGCCCAGTTTATAGTGAACTTTATTTTTTTATTTTATTTTTATTTTTTGTAGTACCGGGGATTGAACCCAGGGGCATTCTACCTCCGAGCTACACCCCTGGCCCTATTTTTTATACTTTATTTTGAAACCGGGTCTCACGAGGTTGCGGAGGTCTCACTAAGTAGCTGAGGCTGGCCACGAACCTGGATCCTCTGGTCTCCGTCTCCCAAGTACTGGGATTACAAGCGTGCACCACCACCACGCCCGGCTATAGTGAACTTTATATGAAATTTTTATAGCGAACTTCATGTTTGGGATTGGCTTCCAAATAATTGGTGGGGAAGCAGGAGGTGGGTAGGGTGCAGATGAAATAAGATTGGCTATGAGTTGATAATTATTGAATCTGGGAGAAGGATACACGGGACTAATTATAGCTGGAAATGTTTTCTTATTAAAAAATTAATTCCGTCTCTGATTGACTGAACAAATAAAAGGTAAGTGAGCTGAAGTAGGATGGGTATTCAAGATGGGGAGAGGTGGGGGGGAGTCAGAGGACCCCCCCCAGGAAATCACCTGGAGGCTGCCAAACCAGAGCTGTCTCTGAGAAAATGAGGGGGCTTCTGAGGGTGGCCCCCTTTTTTGTGGTACTGGGGACGGAACCCAGGGACATTCTACCTCTGAGCTACACCCCCAGCCCTATTTTATTTCTCATTTTGAAACAGGTCTCACTAAGTTGCAGAGGGCCTCACTAAGTTTCTGAGGCTGGCCACGAACTTGTGATCCCTGTCTCAGCCTCCCAAGTACTGGGATTACAAGTGTGTGCCACCATGTCTGGCTCCCTTTTTATTTTTGTTTCCTTATACATTTATAAACTAGTCCCCCTCAGGGGTTTTTTGTTTGTTTGTTTGTTTGTTTTTTGGTACTGGGAATTGAGCCTAGAGGCTTTCTACCTCTGGGCTATACCCTCAACCCTTTTTATTTTTTATTTTGAAACAAAGTCCCACTACATTGCTGAGGGTCTTGCTAAATTGCTGAGGCTGCCCTCGAACCTACGATCCTCCTGTTTCAGCCTCCCAAGTACTGGAATTACAGGTGTGCACTACTGTGCTTGGATCCCCTTCAGTTTCATAAGCAGAACATTGTAATGAAGAGATGAGCCTTCCAGGCGCTCTTAAGCAGGATGCAACAGCAGTGCCCTTTTAATTAATTAATTAATTAATTAATTTATTTTTTGCGGTACCGGGGATTGAACCTAGGGGCGTTTTACCTCCGCGCTACACCCCCGGCCCTATTTTTTATACTTTATTTTGAAACCAGGTCTCACGAAGTTGCTGAGGGCCTCACTAAGTAGCTGAGGCTGGCCGCGAACCCGGATCCTCCGGTCTCAGCCTCCCAAATACTGGGATGACAAGCGTGCGCCACCACGCCCCGCTTCAGCAGTGCCCTTTAAGCGACAATGGTCCACGGGCTGTCCCTCACCCTGGGGTTCCCAGGAGACTGGCTGGTTCTGCTTTTTCCAGAAGTGTCAGCCTTTCAGACAGGAAGTGGGGCCTGGGCTGCCTGCCTCCTCCCCACCTAGTCATTCCCGACAGAGCTCGGCGTCCTTAGGATGTGGCGGGTGCTGCACACGCGTGTATTCTGACTGAGGTTTCTCCTTTCCCCAGGGACTGCTGGGAGGGGACATGCGAGCGCTGTTATGGAGGGTCAGCCCTGGGTGCTCCTGCTGTCCTGAGCACACAGGGTCTGGACTGTTTGCGCAGGACTGAAGGGAAGGATTTGTCATCCTCACACCCCTCCTCCATCTCTCTGGCCCTCTCGTAGCTGCGTTCTGCAGGCTGCTGGGCTGGGGCACGGACGCCCAGGATCACACGGAAAGAGCATGCGGTATTTTAGCAAACCAGGTCATCCGGTGGAAGATTTTATCCTAACTCCCTCCAGGTCTTCCCGCATAAACAGTAGTCTATTTTTAGCTGTGTATACCACAATTGCTTCTGTTCCACCGGATATCCTCCCTGCTTGGAGATGAGAGTTAAGGGAATGTGGGCACTTTTTTTTTTTTTTTTTTTTGCTGTACTGGGGATGGAACCCAGGGGCATTCTACCTTCGAGCTACACCCCCCGGCCCTATGTTTTTTTTTTTATACTTTATTTTGAAACCGGGTCTCACAAAGTTGCGGAGGGCCTCACTAAGTAGCTGAGGCTGGCCACGAACCCGGATCCTCCGGTCTCAGCCTCCCAAGCACTGGGATTACAAGCGTGCGCCACCACGCCCGGCCACCAATAGACTTTTGAATGGAACTAAAAAATTCTGGAAAGTGAGTGTGGTGGTGCATGCATGTAATCCTAGTACTTGGGAGTCTAAGACAGGAGACTCACAGGTTCAAGGACAGTCTCAGCAAGTAGTGAGACCGAGCAACCTAGCAACACCCTGTTTCAAAACAAAAAATAAAGGGCGGGGGGTGTAGCTTGGAGGTAGAATGCCCCTGGGTTCAATCTCCAGTACCAAGAACAACAAGAACAACAACAACAAATCTGGATAAATGACTCCCATGTATGCCAGGTATGGTGGCGCACACTTGTAATCCCAGTACTTGGGAGGCCGAGACCGGAGGATCGGGTTCGCAGCCAGCCTCAGCTACTTAGTGAGGCCCTCTGCAACTTAGTGAGACCCTGTTTCAAAATAAAGAATAAAAAGTAGGGCTGGGGGTGTAGCTTGGAGGTAGAATGCCCCTGGGTTCAATCCCCAGTACTGCCAAAAAAAAAAAAACCACTCCCATGTAAAACTTTTCATTTAGCTGTTAAAGTAAAAAATTCTTCATGGATTTTCTAATTTGAAGGCCCATAATTATTTTCCACTTTAAAAGTAAAACACTCCATTATATAACTCTTGAACAATACAAAATGGTGGGGGGTGGAGAAGAAAAAGACTTAAATATGGTCCCATCATGGAAACACAGGCATAAATACATTTTCATCTGTTTTATTTGGCTAGCTTTTAAAAATAAGTGCAGTTTCCATCATCTTGTGCCAATGGTTGAGTCTAGTGCACACAGATTGTTATCTTCACTATTTATTACCTCTGTGACATTCACAGCGTACACAAGTTTCCAGCCTTGTTATAAGATTTCTGCATGTTCTCTTCCTAAGAGGTTGCCGGCCGATTCCTCAGGAAGATCCCTGGGTTTTCCTCACCCTTCCCTTACAAATGGGTGGATGGGATGTTTCTACTTTTGCTATTATAAATAATACCATAGAAAATATATTTTTCTGTATTTAAAGTGATTTCCTTAGGATTCAACCCCGGGATTTCTGAGTCAAAGATTTTGGATATTGTTATAGTTCTTGACTCGTTTAGCCAATTTGCTTTTCACTGATCTTTCATGAATTTACACTCCCCCAAGGGCTCTGATTTGAGTCTTTAAACTTGGAGTGACATTGTTTCTTGTGCCTTCTATAGGAAATATTGTCTTTTGCAGATATAAACTTTACCTGTTTCCACAACTGAGACAATATCCCTTCCTATCTATCTAATGCCCTTCCTTCCTTCCTTGGGATTGAATCCAGGCATTCTACAGCTGAGCTACGTCTCCAGCCCTTTTTATTTTTATTTAAAAATAGTAAGTGTTTGGTGAAAGGCTCTCACTGAGTTGCCCAGGCTGGCCTTGAACATCGATCCCCCTGCCTCGGCCTCCGCGTGGCTGGGGTTATAGGCATGTGTCACTGCATCCAGCTCCTTCTGATCCTTTCTGAAAGAAGCAGTCTGGCAGTCTTAGGCTTCCTTGTTGTTGGTCCTCATTTTTCTGCCATTGTCATCCCAGGCCACCGGTGACCATTCCTGCCTTCCTGAGCACTGTTCCCTAATCTGAAAATCTTGCAGCAATTTAGAAACCAACTGCCCAAGCTGGACCCTGCCCGATTCCCTCTCCAGTGTGTGGCCATCTGGTTCCGGTTCCTTCTGATGCTGCTCAGATTCCTGGTGGAGCCGCAGGGATACTATTAAGGGGTTAAGAGCTTGGTCTAGATCTCTGGTCAACTAGTTCACCATTCCTGCCCCCCTAGGAGGTGAAATGAAGCTACTTGCAGGTTTTGCCAACTTAAACTCCACCTGGAAGGAGGAAAAACATCCTCTCACTCCCCCCTGCCTCTTTTGATGCTGAGAGAGAAGGGAAAAGAGAGATTAAAATATTTACAAGTATCTGATCGACCTCCTTCTTTTGGAAGGCGTGTAATAGAGGAAAACAGACAGACATCTGTGAATGCTTAGAGAGCGGAAAAAGAAACAAGCAGCTTCCAACAGGAGCCCATCGGGAGGTTAGCGGTGCCCACGGGGCGGGCGCCTGTCCTGATTGTGTTGTTTCATTGTGCCCACCGGAGAGGGAGCTCGGCTGTGGGTGCAGGGGAGGCAGTGCTGTGGGGCTGGGGATTTCGTCTCCAAGTCTCATCCAACTTCCATTGAGAATGCGTTAAAGTCTTGTGGCTGAGAATTCCTTTGCAACAGAAATTTGGGGGTCCGGAAAACGCCAGACAGACGAAATTGGAAAAGATGTTAACCTGTACATTCATCTAGAGAAGAGGCTCCAAGAACACAGTGAGAGCTCCTGGGAATGGGGAAGGGGCACAGTGGTTCAGGGCAGGAGGTTGGGAAATTAATGATGGCGACAACGGTGACGAGGATGATAATGACGATGACGGCAATGACATCGACGGTGACAGTAGCCACAGTGATGATGATGATGATTACGATGATGACCACAGCTGACATTTCTTGTGTGTGTGTGCATGCGTGTGTGTGTGTGTGTGTGTGTGTGTGTGTGTGTGTGTGTGTGTTGGGGATTGACCTAGGGGTATTTTACCTCTGAACTACATTCCAAGCCCTTTTTATTTTTGATCTGAAAACAGGGTCTTGCTAAAGTTGCTGAGAGCCTCATGAAATTGCTGACTCTGGCCGTGAACCTGTAATCCTCCTGTCTTGGCCTCCCAAGTACTGGGATTTCAGGTGTACACCTCCGTGCCAGGCTCACAGCTGACATTGCTTAAGTACTTACTATGCCCCAAGTGCTGTCCAAAACACTATACATGGATCAACTTTCATTCTCACTACAAATTTACATAGAAATGACAATTGTTGCCCCAATTCATGGACCAGGACACTGAGTAACAGAGACGGTGTGGGATGAGGCGGGTAGGTTGGAGCTGTGAAATGCAGGGGAGAGTTATATGGATTGGAGCCCACAGATAAGGACGAGAAAGGAGGAGGAAGGGATGGAATGATCTTTCTGGGGATCTAAGTATCCACTTAACTGGACCGAAATCTGGGAGTCACCCTGCACTTGCACCTCTCCCTCCTCCACTTACTCCTGTAGTCTATGTTTGGTCCAGGCCATTCCATGGTGCCAAACCCCACCCCACTGCCCATCCAGCCTCTTGCCTGGACTATTGCATAACTTCCAACCAATAAACTGCCTCCAGCACCCCCATCCATCTGCTATATCACCAGCCTCCTCCCCAGCCATCTTCCCCCTTCCTGGGCACTTTGTCAATACCTATATGTAGTATTTAGCACACCAATGATAATTGTTTTTTTTTTTTTGTGGTACCAGGGATTGAACCCAAGGGCGTTCTACCTCCGCGCTACACCCCAGGCCCTATTTTTTTTATACTTTATTTTGAAACTGGGTCTCACGAAGTTGCGGAGGGCCTCACTAAGGAGAGAGAGAGAGAGAGAGAGAGAGAGAGAGAGAGAGAGAGCTGAGGCTGGCCGCCAACCCGGATCCTCCGGTCTCCGCCTCCCAAAGTACTGGGATTACAAGCGTGCGCCACCACGCCCGGCGCACACCAATGATAATTGTGAATTAGTATGGCTGTCTATCCAGTCAAGTGTTTGCTGGATGAAAGAATGAGGTCACAATCCATGAATCAGGAATTTGCATTTGAACTCAGAGGAATAACCCTGGGGCTCCTGTAGAAAAGGACTTTGCATTCCCAGGGTCCACCAGTGTGGAGAATGTGACTGCCAGAAACAGGTTAACGTTTGCCTAGGAAAGGTCTAAGGGTCATGGGAAGCCATGGTCAGACTGATGAGCTACCTGAAAGCAGCCTGCTCCTCCAAGGTAATGTTTCTGGGTCTCTTGCAGGCGCCTACTCCCAAATATCCCACTTGTCAAACATCGTCTCAAGGATCTTCTGCACATCCTCAGAGGTTTTATTGCTAACCTCTATCTCAATGACTCTCTACAATTGTTCTGCAGCCAGCCAAGTTAAACGTTAACCTCTAGCCCTTGCTGCATGTATACTAGTTAAATTTTATCTCACGAGCTCTGCATGTGTGCAGCAGCACCCATAGCTCAACCTCCCCCCTCAAGAATGAATAAAAGCTGTGGACCAGTGACCAGCGGGGCCTTCACCAAAGAGTGAGGTCCCCTGGCCTGCCCCTCTCGATCTGCTCTGGGTCTACGTCATTCTTTTCCCCTTAGGTGCGCCGCGGGACAGGAACTGACACACCAGTACCAAGAAGAAACAAATCAGGCCTTTGACTAAAAGGATGAACTAGCACGAGAGGCTGGGGATGCACTAAGGAATCGGTGTTGCTGGAAGATGTCCGTTCCGTGCTTTGTACTTATGCCGATAGACTTGAACAGTACAAAACACTATTCTAATGAGTTAACAGTCCCGTGAATATCAGGGACAGGATCCTCTGCCTGGAAGTAGCTCTGGGCGCTCCATATTACTAGAGGTGGGTAGCCAACTGAAATACCTTTGATTTACATGGGGGTGTCTCACCCTCCCAAAGGCATCCCCATCTAGCCGAGGCGAACTCAGGAGAGTCACATGGCGGAAAGCTGATAGACTCTAAGGAGGGGACAATTTGTGGAAACGGGGGTTTCTAAGCCACTCTCTTGTCACTTTTTGAGTACATTCTTGGGCTTTCTTGCAGTGCACACAATTCAACAGTTGATCTTTAGGTAAAACATGAAAGGAGATTTAGACTTAGCAGCACTGTCCCTCTTTCTCTCCAGGGTCAGGTACATCTCTTATTTTATTTAAGAGCGTTATTAGAAACAGCCAGGGCCATCCCAGACCCAGCTGGCATTTCTTTGAACATATCACCGGAACAATGAGTGATAGAGACTGATGACATGATACAACAGACAGAAAACCTGGGGTGGATTATTTTACAAGTTTGTCTCTGCTCCTGTGATGGAAAAAACAAAAAACAAACGAACAAAAAAATGAGATCTAATTGGTCAACCCAGAAATGGAAGAAATCATATTATATTAGAACCTTCAAGCTTTACATGATGACTATTTTATTTTTTGTGGTACTGGGGATTGAACTGAGGGGCATTCTACCTCTGAGCTATACCCCCAGCCTATTTTATTTTATTTTTTTATTTTTTGTGGTACTGGGTATTGAACCCAGAGGTGTTCTACCTTTGGGTACATCCCAAGTCCTATTTTATTTTTTACTTTGAAACAGGGTCTCACTAAGTTGCTGGGGGCCTCGCTGAGGCTGGTCTTGAACCTGCGATCCTACTGTTTCAGCCACCCCAAGTACTGGGATTACAGGCATGCACCACCACACCTGGCTACACAATTACTATTTTTGAGACTGAAAAGGCTGAGGCATTATTGCTCCTGTTCCAGATATAGGACTGTCTCACAGGTGACTGGTGACAGGCAAAGCCATGGGTCATGAATACATCTCTGAGGTCAGCGCTGGGACTGGCCTTGGGTCTGTCACCTCGCCCTATGGGGGAGGGAGTGTGGACTAATCCATTCTTGCAGTCAACACATACTTATTTATTTATTTATTTTTGGTACCAGGGATTGAACCCAGGGGCATTCTATCTCCGAGCTACACCCCGGGCCTTATTTTTTTATCCTTTATTTTGAAACTGAGTCTCACGAAGTTGCGGAGGGCCTCACTAAGTAGCTGAGGCTGGCCGTGAACCCGGATCCTCCAGTCTCAGCCTCCCAAGTACTGGGATTATAAGCGCGCGCCACCACGCCCAGCTCATCAACACATACTTATGCAGCAGCTCCTATCTGCCAGGCACTGTACTAGGAACTGGGGATACATCTGTGAACAAAACAAAGTCCTTGTTCTTCTGGAGCTTATGGTTTAGTTAGAGGAGACAAAAATGATATGAGCTGGGTGTGGTGGCACAAGCCTGTAATTCCAGTACTTGGGAGGCTGGGACAGGAGGATTGCAGATTCGAGGCCAGCCTCAGCCACTTAGTGAAAACTTCATCAACTTAGCTAGACCCTGTTTCAAAAAAAAAAAAAAAATTAAAAAGGGCTGAGGGTGTAGCTCAGAGGTAGAATGCCCCTGAGTTCAACCCCCAATTACTCCGCCAGTTAGTACTCTCCTGTATAGCTAACAGGAGAAGTGGAGCCACAGGACACGCGTCAAGAAACCCAGTCACATGGGGAAAGAGAGACATTTGGGATGGGGGCTAGCCAGAGGGGGAAACGGAGTCAAGGGAGTTTTTTATTTGGTTGCTTTTTCATACAAGACGCATTTCAACATGTTTGTAGTTAATAGATATAATCTAGCAAAGAGGGGAAAATTGATAGTGTAGGACAGTTTCCCTAAACATGACTTTTCCCCTTTTCTTTATTGTTCAGCCTGAAGCATTGATCAATGTGTTTAGTAATTATTTGTGGTTGATGTTTCTATGAATGTCTCCAGCATTTATTTCCCCTTTAGGCAGTTGTTTTCCTTAAATATGCCCACGGAGCTAGACCAGATCCATTTAATGATGAAAGGACTTTGAAACACCAAATCCCCTGACTTGTGCACATGAGACCTTGTTAGTTATTCTTTTACCACTTCGTGGTAGAGGTGTGAGCTCAATCAATAACAACAAGTTACTATTATTGAGGGCTTAGTGTATGCTTTACATGAATTATCTCTGTGGAACATTGCTGTGTTGTGGGTACTATTGATTATCTCAGCGTAATGATGAAGAGATGGAAGTTTCAGAGGTTAAACCATATGCCCAGGGTCTGGCAGGCATTAGGCGGTAGAGCCAGACTCTAAACCAGGCCCCATCCTCTTCATTGGGATGCCCTAGAGAACTGCCCCCCAAGACGGGCAGGCCCAGGCCGTGGTCACTGCAGGCAGTGTCGGCAGGGAGGGACTGAGTCCTCCTCCTGCCAGGCTGAGCGGTGAAGCATGTCCTGCCAGGTGACAACCACGGCTCCCAGATGACCCGCTCGCTGGCCCTGCTACGCACGGATGCAGCACCAGCTGGGCTCGGGCAGCAGAGGGCGCTCTCTTGTCACGAGAGGGACCCCAGCTCCCGACCTGGGCGATGACTCCCGCGGTTGCCCACGTGCCAGCGCCAAGCGCCAGGCCTTCCCCCTGTGCGGGGCTCTCCCCCTCCGCGGCTCTTCCCCACCAGCGTTTATTGTGCTGCTGCTGTTAGCAAAGCTACCTCACAGCACCAGGAAGAGCCTCTCTATGGAGAGTCCTAAAAAATCCGCTGCTCTGCTGAAAGGGTCCTGGGGTAGGGAGTAGGGGTAGGGTAGTGGTGGGAGGTGTGGCTCTTGGCTTGGGGGTGTTGACATTAAAACAGTGGGGGAACAGCAGGTTAAGGCCCTCGCCTCTGTCTTGGAGTCTAGCTAAAAGATGTCTAGCTCAGGCCTGGGATGATGCATAGATTTGCCGCCGAGCAGGCACTCAACAAACATGGACTTTCTTTCCTAAACTCCTGTCTGAGCTGGCTTCTAAGATCCCAGCCGCTAGAACCACCGGAACAGGAATTTGTAGTTGGGAAGCCAGATTCCTGCGCCTCATCCATGGGACAAAGAAAGAAACACCATCCTGGGCTTTGAAGCACACGTCACGTGAGCAGGGTGAAGTGGGAGCAGGTGTTGCTAACCTTCCCCCTCCTCTGCTCCCTCTCCAAGGACACCATTGGCCATTTGCTGCTCTGCCGTCAGGGGAGGAGCAGCCTTCCCTGGGGAGCACCAGAATCAAAGAGAAGCCATGTGGTGGGCGCCCGAGCACTGGCGCCACCCCAGCTGTCAGTGGCAGCATGTGACTGCTCCCAGCCTGACCAGAGGCGCCCCAGGCCACAGAGGGAAAGCGGGGACACAGCTGCTCCCGCTGGAGCTCAGCAGTCTGCAATCTCTCGGATCTGGATCTATGAGAGCAGCCTGGGGAGCAAAGATGTGTGGGAGGAGGAATGGAGGCCTCCTCTTTGTAAATGAATCCAATTTGGCTTGACTGTGAGGCCCCTGCAGCAGCCCCCTCACTTCCTGGTGAAGTCCACCTTCCCGGGGCGGGGGGCACTGCCTGGGACTCCCAGAGGTAGCTGTGGGTGGCAGGAAGCAAACAGTGTCCTGTCATTGCCCTGGACACAAATCTAGGCTTCGATTCGGAAGCACTGGCTTTGCCCGCACCCCAGCCCACGGATGTGCTCAGAAGCCGGGGAGCCGCGCACTGGGGGCGTCACAAGCCCCTCCAGCCTCAGGTTTTCTCATTTACCCCTCCTGTCTGAGAGCGTTCTGAGGCATTTGGAGCCACAGCTGCACGTTCTGTGGGCTAGACCTAAACCAAGACCGCGTGTGCAACAAGTGTCAATCATCCATAGAACACAAGTAACCGTCCTCCAGGGGCTTGTCATCTGGTTGAAGAGATGAGGCCCCAATACATGGGAAGTTCAGTATCAGGGAACCGTGCAAGCAACGGTTTCAGTGACAGTAGAAGAGATGTCACAGGTCCCTTTGTGATGAATTATCAAACGCATGCTTCCGACAGAGACCGTTCTGCGGGTGGACAGGAGTGCTTCAGGCCCGCCTGGTCAGGAAGGGCTGCACTGGGCCAAGGTGGGGAGGGAGGGAGGCTTGCATCCGAGTTGCTTCTTTTTTTTTTTTTTGCGGTACCGGGGGTTGAGCCCAGGGACGTTCTACCTCTGAGCTACACCCCCAGCCCTATTTTTTATCCTTTATTTTGAAACCGGGTCTCACGAAGTTGCAGAGGGCCTCACTAAGTAGCTGAGGCTGGCCGTGAACCCGGATCCTCCGGTCTCTGCCTCCCAAGTACTGGGATTACAAGCGTACGCCACCACACCTGGCCCCAGTTGCTTCTTAAAGGCTGAATGTATCAGATTCTAGAAAAAACATCAGGATCTTGTTTTGTTTGGAAAACATTCAGGACTAACCATCTTTTCTAGATTAGCGCTTGATTCTAGGTTACTGTCCCTCACATATCGGGGTGCCCAAAAATATAATCCTTTTGGTACTGGGGCTTGACCCCATGGACATTTTCCTCTGTGCTATACCCCTAGTCATTTTTATTTATTTATTTTTTTATTTTGAAACAGGGTCTCGCTAAGTTGCGGAGGCTGACTGGGAACCTGAGGTCTTCCTGTCTCAGCCTTCCAAGTATTGGGATTAAAGGTGTGCACCACTGCACCCTATTTTTTATTTTGAAACAGGGTCTTGCTAAATTGCCGAGGCTGGCCTGACTAGTTTATTGTTATTTATAAAATTATATTTTCAGCCAGGTGTGGTAGTGTACACCTGTAATCCCAGTACTTGGGAGGCTGAGACAGGAGGATCACAGGTTCCTGGCCAGTCCTGACAATTTAGGGAGACCCTGTTTCAAAATAAAAAATAAAAAGGGCTGGGGGGTATAGCTTAAGGTAGAATGCCCCTGGGTTTAATCCTCAGCATCACAAAAACAAACAAACAACAAACTTTTATGAGCACCTACTATTGCCAATTATTGCATGGGTCACTTTAAAAAAATTACTTCTGAGCCAGGCGTGGTGGCACAAACCTGTAATGCTAGTTCTTGGGAGGCTGGGACAGGAGGATCGCAGGTTCAAGGACAGCCTCAGCAAGTAGAGAGACTCTCATCAACTTAGCGAAACCCTGTTTCAAAATAAAAAAATAAAATAGGACTGGGGGTGTAACTCAGAGATAGAATGTCCCTGGGTTCAATCTCCAGTACCACATAAGAAAAATTACTTCTGGTATTTTCAACAACACTCAATGGAAGATTATTCCCTCCCCTAATCTACGATTCAAGCAAATGGGGCTCAGAGAACACAGGTATCTTGCCCAAGGTCAAGTTACAAAGTCAGGGTGAAGCTAGGCTTCGAGGCCTGTTCTATCTGACCCCAAAGCCTGAGGCTGAGAATCACAGAAGGGGCCCAGTCTGTAGCCATTTTCAAGGGGTTTCCAGTATGGGTGCCTAATCTCTCACTTTCAAGCCGACCTCCTATCTCGGAGACCTCCTAAAATACTACATGGATGGAGGACCCAGCTCTGATATTACCTTCTTGTCTTTTTTCAGCATGAGGAAAGAGAAGCCCAAACAAACATTGTTGTTGCTAAAAGAAGAAGACACTAGGGTGGAGAGTGCCGGAGATTCCAGAATTGGGTGGAAGGTCTGAGCCAGAGGAAACCATTCAGAAGGCCGGGATCCCAGGGACCCCAAAGTCCCTGAGCAAACGAACAGACTCCGCCCTGCCCTAGGCTTCCTCTCCACCCTGTGCCCTCTCTACAGATACCCACGCAGGTGCCGCTGAGGAGCTCAGCCCGGGCTCCTGGACACCTCAGGCCAGGGCTCCTGGACACCTCAGGCCAGGGGCGGGAGAGGCCAGCCCTCCACCCGCAGCTGCCGGGTCCTCAGCAGCAGATGGCGCAGGGCCAAGTGGCCTGTGGTTGAGCTGTGGACACAGCACGCTTCTGACCTGTCAGTTTGGGGGTGCAGTATAAACATCTCCCCTCCCTCTGCTTTGCTTTTCTGACCCTGCGGAAGTGAGGTGATTTACCCCGCCTCCTGTGCTCTTCTCGTGGGATCTCTGATCCACTTGGCACCTGTCTAGCCCGTTCTGGCAGCTGGAATAGCTTACCATCAACTGGGTGGCTTTTCTAAGCACAGAATTTTCTCTCTGGCCGTTGTGGAGCCTGGGAAGTGCGAGGTGAAGGAACCGGAGGTTCGGCGTCTTCTGAAGGCCAGCTTCCCGGTTTGTAGACAGCAGCCCTCTTGCTGTGTTCGCTGGTGATGTGATGGTTTGAGGAAATGGGGCCTTCGGGAGTCATGAAGGTGGAGCCCCGGTCTCCTAATACCATCACATCACTGGTGAAGATTTTTTTGTGTGTGTGGTACTGGGAATTGAATCCAGGGGTTTTCTACCTCTGAGCCATACCCCTAACCCTTTTTTTTTATTTTGAAATAGGGTCTTGCTAAATTACTGTGTGCTGGCCTCGAACCTGCGATCCTTCTGTCTCAGCCTTCCAAGTACTGGGATTACAGGTGGATGCCACCACACCAAGCAATGTTAATTTTTAAATACAGCTATAATGAAATTATAGGCAACTTTCTATTCTATTCATTCATTTAGCACTTCCCCAAATTATGTATAAACTCTCTGTAAACATGGTTTTAACTAGCATGTAATATATCATATGGAGGTACCATAATTTATTTAAACTCTATCTGGCTGATAATCTAAGTAGTTTTAGCTTCTTGCTACTATAAGTCATATCATGGTGGACATATTTGTGCATAAGGATTTTCAACATTTTAGTTTATAATCTTACGATGGATTCCCAGAAGTGGAATTATGAGGCCAAGAGTAGGAATGTGTTTAAGGCTCTTAATATAGCTTAATGTTTTTTTCAAAATTGCTTTACAAAAGGATTGTATTAATTCATATTTTATTAGGTATCTTTAAGAGTGTTAAACATGCCACACTCTGTCCAGCAATCAATATTATCTTTTTGTGTCTGTGTCGTGGTGCTGGGGATTGAACCCAGGGGCATTCTACCTCTGAGCTACACCCCCAGCTCTTTTTATTTTTTACTTTGAAACAGGGTCTCGCTAAGTTGCTGAGGCTGGCCTTGAACCTGAGATCCTCCTGTCTCAGCCTCCCAAATACTGGGATGACAGGTGTGCACCACCATGCCCGGCTTGGAGCCCATTTGGGGACCACGTCCTCACTCTCCTCTACTCCCTGTCTCTGGCAGAGTCCAATGCTAGCTGGTGGTGTTCAGGTCTTTTACTTTGCCGTTACACACATCAATCCGGTGTAGTATTTGATTACATACACCTGCTGTTATTTTTCAAAATGTGTTCTTTTCCTCCTCCTGGGGCAGAGGTTGGCAGACTTTTTCTGTAAAGAGCCATGTGATAAGAATGTTAGGTGTCGTGGGCTGTCTCCGCTTCAGCTCCTGAATTCCATTGTTGTAGTGCAAAAGCAGCCCAAGGCAGCATACAGACAAGTGAGCAAGGGTGTGTTCCAATAAAACTTTATTTACAAAAATAGCCAGATTTGGCCTGCGGGCTGTGGTATGCTGACCTCTATTCTAGACTGTAAATTCCCTGGGTCAATTGGATGCTCTGATCCCTAGAGTGGGGTTCTGCACAATTATCCTGACAACGACCTGGTGGGAGGGCTGACACTCTCAGCATTGAACTTGGGGCTTGAGGTGGCAGGAAGGACCTGGGCCATCATTCCACATCACCCCCTCTGCACTTCTAGCAAAAGAGGGAGAGGGAGAGGACATTCCTAAATGACTTGAGGTCTTTGGGCCCTGGGAATGGGACACACAGCAACCTTTCTCTGCTCCCCACCCTCAGCTGACCCTGTCACAATCCTTCCTCTGGGCAAGGTGCATGTAAACAGCCAGGGGCAAAAATAACAATACCCAGCATTTATCAAGCATTTCCCATGCGCCAGAGCACTGTAGATTCCAGTATAATCCACCCAGTAATCAAATAGTATTGCCAACAGTGCGGTCAGCACTATGTTCCTCCCGCCACACAGATGATGCTACAGTTGGGCTGTTGACTGTCCTCCAAGGGTTGGTGTGCTAAGGCTTAGCGCCCAGGGTGGCACTATTGAGAGGGGACAGAACTCTTAGGAAGTGGGGCTACGGGGAGGTCCTGGGGTCACTGGAGCATGCCCTCGAAGGCGGCTGTAGGACCCCAGTCTCTTCCTCTTCTCTCTGCTTCCTGGCTGATGGTGTAAGTGGTTTTGCTTTGCCGTGTGCTCTCTGCCATTGCCATCCTGCACCCCACAGAGGCCCAGAGTAACGGGGCCACTCAGTCAGGGACAGGAACCTCCAAAACCATGCGCCACACAAAACTTTTCTAAGCTAATACTCTCTTTCTCTCTCTCTCTCTCTCTTTTTTTTTTTTTTGCAGTTCTGGAAATTGAACCCAGGGGTGTTCTACCACAGACCACCCAATATCCATTCTACTTCTCTTTCTTAGTGTAGGACCCTGAACAACATGCCCAGGTGACAAACCACAGTTTCCAGTTTCCTTTGCAGTTAGGTTTAGTCAATGAGATGAAAACGGAAGCTCTTTGGCCACTTCTTTTTCCTGCTGCTTGGAATGCAAACATGATGACTGGTGCTCCAGCAGCCACGACAAAGCCGTCGTGTAGATGGAAGCCCTGTGCTGAGGACGGTGGACTAGAAGCACAGAAGGACCCTGAGAGCTACCAGATCGGTGCTGGGCTGCCTTATTTTGGACTTTTTTTTTTTTTTTTTACAATGAGAGAGAAATAAATCTCCACCTCATTTAGGCTACATCGATCAGGTCTCTCTTACAGGAAGATGAATGCAATTCCTAAGTGTTAAAGCCTCAGAGAGGCCGGGCGTGGTGGTGCACGCTTGTAATCCCAGTACTTGGGAGGCAGAGACCGGAGGATCTGGGTTCGCGGCCAGCCTCAGCTACTTAGTGAGGCCCTCTGCAACTTCATGAGACCCGGTTTCAATAAAGGATAAAAAATAGGGCTGGGGGTGGAGCTCGGAGGTAGAACGCCCCTGGGCTGAATCCCCGGTACTGCAAAAAAAAAAAAAAAAGCCTCAGAGAGGAGACCAGAACCACTCGTGTAACACACAAGAGATTTGCTAAGAGGAGTCCATCTGGCAGGATCCAAACACACATCTCTTTCCCCACCCACTAATTCCAGAGTCATCAGATACAATGGAGGTAAGTGATTGAAACATGCCAGGGTCGGGTGCAGTGTCACACACCTGTAGTTCCAGCTAACCGGGAGGCTGAGGCAGGAGGATCGGAGGTTCAAGGCCAGCCTGGGCAACTTAGTGAGACCCTGTTCCCCTGCCCCGAAAATAAAAAGGGCTGGGAGAGGTAGCTAGTGGTAGAATGTCCTGGGTTCAATCCCTAGTACCAAAAAGAAAAGAAAAGAAAGGAGAAGAGAAGAGAAGAAGTACGGTGCCAGGGATTGAACAGAAGTGGAACCCAAGGGGAGGGGAAGAAATGAGTCAAAAGGAAAAGGAAGAAGGGTTTTCCTCAAGGAGAAATAAGGACTTCGGTCATAATATTCCTTATTATGGTATTTGGAATAATGATACTAACAGGATGTGGTATAATCCTCTGTGTTAAGGCCCTAGTCCTGAGACAGACAGAGATGGTTCTAACCAAACAATCCTCCATAGATTACCAAAATAATCTCTTGTCAAACACCTTGAGAGCAAAAGTTATCATATGCTAACAAAATTTGAAGAAAAGAATAGTAATGCATAAAAAGAGGGGAAATTGTGAGAATATAATTAGGTCTTTTCTATCAAAGGAATAGCTTGATTTGGGCTCCATTTTGTAAAACTGCCATCGTGTAACCTTACATGTGCTCGTATTTTTGTAAAGATAACATTTCCTGGAAATTGTGAGTGCCAGCCCCTCCCCCAGCATTCCCTTCAGCCAATGGCATAAAGATTGTGAGACTGTGTTCCCACCCATAGGAGCACAGCACAGAAGCCCCAGCTGAAAATAAAACACTCAGCAAGTTTCTTCCATGTTGTTCTTGCACACCTGACTTTACTGGTGGCAGGATCCCCTTTTTGCAAAAAGTAAAATTCACCTTGCTGAGCTGCTTTCAAAAAAAAAGAAGAAGGGTTTCCCTTACCAACTTTGAGAGAGGTGGCCACATAAGGCCAAGAGCTGAGGTTGAAGGCCTGGTGTCTTTAAGGAACAGGACCCTAAATTATCTGTGGATTCTGAGCAGATTACACAATACAGCATAACCCTAAGGCAGAGGACTGTCGGTGGTGGTCAGGATCCATGTGGGTTGACCCACCACCATTCGGGGGGCTTAACAACACCCTGCAATCTTTCTCCTTCCCACTTTTGCAAGGAGCCAGTGTACTCATTGTGAGGTTGCCAACAGCGTGGTTACACTTGGGTGGAGTGAAGCCAGTTGGAGGCCTGGGAGGGAGATCCACGCACTTTCCCAGTAGGTGACCCACATGCCGAGCCCACCTGTTGCCAAAGCTGAGGGGCCCTGGGGTGATTCGGTAAGGCCAGCCGCTGGGAGATTTGTTTCAGGATCCCCCTGGCATCTTTATTTTTTAAATTTTTATTTTCTGTGGTACTTGGGATCGAACCCAGGGGCATTCTACCTCTGAGCTACACCACCAGCCCTATTTTATTCTTTTTTTATTTGGAAACAGGGCCTCACTAAGTTGCGGAAGGCTTACTGAGTTGCGGAGGCTGACCACGAACCTGCGATGCTCCTGTCTCAGCCTCTTAAGTACTGGGATTACAAGCGTGCACCGCCGCTGGCATCTTTAGAAAGAACAGATTTTCAGCTGCCATTGTCTCTGTGCTCTGATCTCCATGAGGGAGAACAACACAGTCGAAGGAGAGATCCTTCAACTCGAGTGGCAGGATTCCAGGCAGAAAAGATAAAACTTTCTTCTGGAACTTTGTTTTTTGGGATTCCAAAAAATGGCACATTGATATCACAAAGGGCAGGTCTGAGGCGCAGGTACTCATGGGTGGAGGCTGTCTGAGGCCAGGTGAGGTGGTGAGGTTAGCCATAAACCCATTCAGTGGAAGGACAAGGATACCAGGGATAGTCTGGTTCTGAACCAAAGCAAAGAGAAGTAGAACCAGCCAGCCGTGGTGGCACACACCTTTAATCCTAGTACTTGGGAGGCTAAGAAAGGAGGATCTCAGGTTTGAGGACAGCCTCAGCAATTTAGTGAGACCCTGTTTCAAAGTAAGAAATAGAGAGGGCTGGGGGTGTAGCTTGGAAGTAGAATGCTCCTGGGTTCAATCCCCAGTACAACACACACACACACACACACACACACACACCCAAAAAAAAGACTAATCCTTACAGATGCTTCTGGAAGAGGCCAGCACTGCGCGGTTAACCTTGAAAGAAAGTCACCGACGGAGGCTTCACTCCTCACCCTTGTCCTGACAAGTACAGCATTGCCAAGTTTCCCCTCAGACGACTCCCTATCGAGACAATCTGTAGATTTTCTTTCAGTGGCCTATTGGCTGCAAAGATAATGTAGGTATTTTCAGTCAGCCTGGAGCAGGCAAGATAAGGGGGGAGAGCCAGGGAGAACTTGATGGAGTGACCAAGATAAATTTACTGTACTGCAGGAAATCGAAATGCAAAAATAAGGATTGGGAGCAACTGAAATATTTAAAAAGATAGAGAAGGGATGGGCAGTTGAAGGGAACAGCTTACCCCTTCATCGCCTGAGCTCTTGAATATTGCAAAAGATAATAGGGTGGAGAAGGGACCAGAATAGAAACTAGCCATTAAGGGAGACAGAATGACAGGGTTTGGCTTACAAATGGGAATATAATTAAGAAAGGAAGAACAGCGAGAAGGGTTCGGGGCTTGTCTCCTTGGCCTCTGGTCTCACTTAGGTTTTGTCTGAGAGAGAATGACTTTCTGTGTTGTGGTTTCTGCCTCCAAGAAACCTTTCTGTGCCCTCCTGCTCTGGGGGTCTGTGAACGGAGCGAGAACTGTAGCAGTCTTAATCTGTAGGCACAGGGCAGTGGGGAGTGGTTAGAAGTGCCAATTGGCAGCCAGGTGTGGTGGCTCAGGCTTGTAATCCCAGTACTTGGGAGGCTGAGACAGGAGGATTGCAAGTTAGAGGATAGTCTCAGCAATCTAGTGAGACCCTATTTCAAAACAAAACAAAACAAAAAATAAAAAGGGCTGGGTGTATAGCTCAGAGGTAGAATGCCTTGGGTTCGATCCCTAGGACCCAAAAAAAAAAAAAGTATCAATAGCTTGGCTGTTGGAACTAAGAGGCCCACTAGTAATTGAGTAGTTGATGTAACGCGGGAGTTTACATCTCTGTTATTTAACAGTTTGGGGCACCCAGTCACTGAGGGAACCCAGTTCCCTCCACCAGGCACTGGTGTTGTCTACAGTCCTGTGACTCCAGCCGCGGGGAAAAGGACAGAGCCTAGAGAAGGCACAGCCACGTGCCCCAGTGCTCAGGTTTGGACACCCACCCCTCATTTCCACTCACATTCCTTTGAGGACCTCTCAGTTGCCTGCAAGGGAGGCTGGGAAATCTAGTTTTCCCATCACGTGCTTGGGAAGAAGGGAGAGAGATCTTGTTGGCTAAATAGAGTTCAAGACCACAAAGAACAAGTTGGAGCGAGAGGCTGAGATGCTGATGGGCAGCGGTCTCCGGAGCAAAGCTGGTGACTGAGAGAGCTGCCCCATCACCCTGGGGCCTGGGCTTCTTCCCATCAGCAGGGAAGAAGTCCATAGCAGCCAAGCTGACCATGCTCCTCAATCAGGACTGGCAGCCTCTGGCGGTGGACACACTTCTTGGTGAAGGGGTGGAAACATTTCTCCCATCTCCTTGCATGTACTTATCCCCCATCCCTGTTCTGGCACCAACCTGGGCTGTGGAAGCTTGCTTTCCCTGGTCATGAATGGGAGCATCATCTTGCAGAAAGTCCCCCTCCCTGTCCTCCCAAATTGGGAGTAAAACTGAGGCTGGAAGGAGGCTGCTAAACCATCAGCAGCTAGCAGGGGGAGCAATACTTCCTGCACTAAGCATCCTGGCTCTGCAGGGAGTTAAGGTCCAGGAGCACAGCAGGCATCATGGTAGGGGTCTTTTGTGGGGAAGACAGGGTTGGGGGGTTTCCATCCACCAGGCCCCAATCAGCTGGGACCCAGCCTGCTCTTCCTAGAAGGGCCTGGCTTACATGTGCACCAATTGTCAGGGACTGGCAACCTCTCCTGAGCCAGTGGCTTCCGATCAGCCTTCACAATACCTTTTTCCCAGCGCTGTGCTTTCACAATCAATATGCACATATTGTCAGAGACTGGCCGCTGGGCAAGCCACATCTGACGGTCCCGGCCCTCATCTATTTTTAAGGATAAAAATCTATGCATGAAACACCCGAATGATTCAGAGGGCATAGTGTTGCTTATCTATTTTTTTCCCCTTCTTATCATCGGCTTGGCATTTCTTTAAAACAACGAAACTGTTTTCTTTCTTTAGACATGAAACATGGCCTCGGAGACCTTGACTGGAAGTCGGGAGAGCTGGACTCTCCTGGGGCCTCCATAAAGGACTGCTGCAAGCAGTTGTCCCCTGGAGGTCTCTCCCCTGTGTAACCTGCATGTTCATTTCTCAGGAACTTGCAAGGAAGACTGTGTTTATGCTAGAGGGATACTTTAGGATTTGAAGATCGCAGCTCTGCAGTCTGAAATGGCTAGGCTGTGCCTTCTGGATCTGCCGTTTGGGGCGGCTGAGGTACTTCAGAGTTTGCCACTTACCTTGTTTTTGCTGAACTCTGTAAGTCTTATTTAGATACTAAACCTTGAAGAAACCTACTTCCCAATTCCCAAGAGTACATCTCATTTCCTCCCTTTCCCGGTCCATCCAGGCTCCTGTCAGGTAGGACACTTTCTCATCAATCTTAAAATGTTCAAATTTAGAGCACAAAGCTCTTTTTTTCTTTTTTTTTTGCGGTACTGGGGATTGAACCCAGGGGCGTTCTACCTCCAAGCTACACCCCCGGCCCTATTTTTTTTATACTTTATTTTGAATCCGGGTCTCACGAAGTTGCGGAGGGCCTCACTAGGTAGAGAGAGAGAGAGAGAGAGAGACAGAGAGACAGAGAGACAGAGAGAGAGAGAGAGAGAGAGCTGAGGCTGGCCGCGAACCCCGATCCTCCGGTCTCCGCCTCCCAAAGTACTGGGATTACAAGCGTGCGCCACCACGCTCGGCTTCTTTTTTTCTTTAAAAAAAAAAAATAGTTTGGCTGGGTGTGGTGGCACATGCCTGTAATCCCAGTACTTGGGAGGCTGAGACAGGAGAATCACAGGTTTGAAGACAGCCCCAGCAATGTAGCGAGACACTCAGTAACTTGGAGAGACTCTGTTTTAAAACAAAAAATAACAAAGGGGTGGGGAGTCTACCTGCCAGCTCAGAGGTAGAATGCCCCTGGGTTCAATCCCCAGCACCACACACATACACACACACACACACACGCGCGCGCACGCGCACGCACACACACAATGGAGTTTATTTTTTACTTTCTCTATAAGTCACGCCAATTCAATATAAAAATTGGGAAATACAGAGTAGCCAGGTGATTGAGCCGGAAAAGCACCTGCAGTCTCCCCTCACTCCGCTGCTTGCTGGCACTGTGGATTTCATTTTCCCTTCTCTTCTTTTTTGGATACCCCAGGCATTAAGAGTCTTGTTTCTTTTCTCTCTCTCTCTCTTTTTGGTGTGGTACTGGGGATTGAACCCAGGGGCGTTCTACCTCTGAGCTACACCCCCAGCCCTTTTATCTTTTATTTTTATTCATTTATTTTTTTATTTTTGTGGTACTAGGGATGGAACCCAGGGGCATTCTACCTCCGAGCTACACCCCCAGCCCTATTTTATTTTATTTTTTAATTTTGAAACAGGGTCTCACTAGGTTGATGAGAATCTCACTACTTGCTGAGGCTGTCCTCGAGCCTGTGATCCTCCTGTCTCAGCCTCTCAAGTACTGGGATTACAAGCATGCGCCACCACGCCCGACTTTTATCTTTTATTTTGAAACAGGGTTTTGCTAAATTGCTGAGGCTGGCCCAAACCTGCAATCCTCCTGTCTCAGCCTCCTATGTACTGGGATTATGGGCATGTGCCACCATGTCTGGCTAGGAGTCTTGTTTTTTTTTTTTTTTTTGGTAATAAAATGCCAAGTCCCAGGCTCCTAGCAAACTTGCAGGCAGTTTATGACCTCTCCCTTCCTGAGCCTGCTACCTGTATTTCCCCTTGCTCTCCTGGCCCTTCTGCTCTTGGTGGGCTGCCACTGCCTTGACCAGGGAAGGGGAAGAACAGGGGAGGGGCTGAAGAGGCCAGCAAGGTCTTGGTGACTGGAACAGTTGTCACTTGGAATCCTCTGGGTGTGTTTCTCCCATGGGCAGGCATTCTTTGGGGTTCTTCGACAACACCAGGATTCTCGCTCCATGGTTGGAGTTCTCTGCTCACCTGGACAGTGCGTCCTCCTGCTGGTTCCACACGGCTGCTCATTCACAGTGCTTCTGTTCCTCTGTTGTGGCCCCTCCACTTCTCAAGCAGGGAGCACCCCCTTTCTTGGGGTTCACTTTCTCAGGGTAGGTTCACATCTGGTGCATGGGAAATGCACCTGCCTTCGCACCGAGGAGCTGGGAACACCAGGCAGCTTAGGGCAGAGGACCTAGGAATAGAAGGGGTTAAAAGAAAACATCTGTAAAAAGAACAGAAACTGGGAAGGCTAATAAGATACAGGAATAGCAATAATTAGGCAGTGAAACTTCAGCCCCTTCCATGGGCCAATTCAGGACAACCAGTATAAACAAAGCCCAGGAGAGATGGAAGCGGGAGGAATGGGGGAGGCTGACAAGTGGCCAGGAGATCAGAAGAGCCCATCAACCTGCAAGATAGAGATTCAAATTAGGGATTGAAACTGGGCCATGGACACTGGGTCCCCAGGACCCAATTCCAACCAATCACAAAAGAGCAGATGAGGAGCCACAAAAAGGGATAGAAGCTCACCTCCCAAGAACGCCTATGGTTACTCTCTTTTGGGAAGCTCCCCTGCATGTGGGGGGAACTTTTCTGACTTTTTGTTTTCTATCTTCCCTTGTCCTAAAATAAACTTTCATATCCCAACCAACACCCACCCTTCTATTGTCCGTGGATTTCATTTTTGAATTTCACGGGACCAAGAACCTACTAAGAGGAGAAAAATCTGCATCAACACCGCCAAACTTCGGAGAGTGCAGCTCTCCCTGCCTCTTGGCTGCCCCTCCTGCAGGCTGCC
Organism: Glis glis; assembly: GCA_004027185.1. Lineage (NCBI taxonomy): Eukaryota > Metazoa > Chordata > Mammalia > Rodentia > Gliridae > Glis > Glis glis. The sequence continues at coordinate 8,246 of PVJS01013777.1, read as the reverse complement.
ATGTCAGCCTGTGGACTTTGATTTTTAGCTCATAAGTCAGTTGCATCCCTGAGCTTTGCATCCCAGGGGAAAAGATCAAGTTCTCTGAGTGGTTCTAGGTCCCTGCCCCCTTGCTTTCAATGACACTCTTTCTCTTTAAAGAAACACTGTCTGTCTTCACCCTGATTCCTGCGTTCACTGTCTTCTCTTAAATAGACTGGAAGTCAGTGATGTTAGGATGCTGACTGAAGTCCTGCCTAGGTGGTCCTGCATCCTGTCTCCTCTGCATCTATGGCTGTGGTTTGGCTATGGTTTTAGTGTTCATTGAAATTTAATCCCTATCATGAGGTATTAAGAGAATGGAAACAATACAAATATGATTTTCAGAGGTGGGGCCTTTGCAAGGTAATTAGGATTAGATAAGGTCACCAGAGTGGAGCCCCATGTTTGACTGATGACTTTATGAGAAGAGACAGAGACCAGAAGACACACACATGAACATACACACACTGACTCCCTGTCTCTGACCATGTGTAGCCCTGTGTTTCCTCTGGACTCTGCCAGCAAGAAGGCCACCACTAGATGTAGCCCCTCAAACCTGGAGCTCCCGAACCATAAGCCAAAATAAATCTCTTTACTTTATAAAGTTACCCAGCCTCCGGTCTTTCATTGTAGTAACACAAAACAGACGAATACACCTATTATTCTCCTCTTTGGGGCCTCAGTAGAAACACTGAGATAAGAATCCCATTTTAACATCAAGTTGCAGTAGATGTCATAGGTTTTTTATGGCTGCAGATTCATTCCAATTAAAGATCATGTCCCTTCATGATAAGCTTTCCTGCTGCTTTCACCCAGGGGTGGAATCTGTTTCTCTACCCCTTGCAGTTGGGCTGGCTTTATTTTTTTTTAATTTTTATTTATTTTTTGTGGTACTGGGGATTGAACCCAGGGGCATTCTACTTCCGAGCTCCACCCCCAGTCCTATTTTTTGTTCTTTATTTTGAAACAGGGTCTCACTAAGTTGCAGAGGGCCTCACTAAGTAGCTGAGGCTGGCCATGAACCTGGATCCTCTGGTCTCAGCCTCCCAAGTACTGGGATTACAAGCGTGCGCCACCACGCCCGGCTGGGCTGGCTTTGAGACCTGCTTTATCCACATAGAATGGGGCAGAAGGAAAGGCAAGACAACTTCTTTGTGTGTGTGTGTGTGTGTGTGTGTGTGTGGTGCTGGGAATTGAACCCAGAGACATTCTACCTTTGAGTTACACCCCCAGCCCTTTTTATTTTTTGTTTTGAAACAGGGTCTCGCTAGGTTGCTGAGAGTCTTGTTATGTTTCTGAAGCTGGCCTCAAACCTGTGATCCTAACCAGGCATGGTGGTGCACGCTTATAATTCCTGTATTTGGGAGGCTGAGACAGGAGGATCGCAGGTACAAAGCCAGCCTTAGCAACTTAGCGAGGCCCTCCGCAACTTAGTGAGACCCTGTTTCCAAATAAGAAATAAAATCGTGTTGGGGGTATAACTTGTGATTCTCCTGTCTCAGCCTCCCAAGTACTGGGATGACAAGGTATGCGCTACCACACTTGGCTTCATGGCAAGGCAACTTCTGGGCTAGTCCTTATGAATACTTGCAGCTCTCCTCTCTTGCAACACTGCCTCAAGACAGACACCCACAAAGAATCCTGGGATGAAAGATCACAGGGAAGCTGGGCTTGGTGGTGCACTCCTGTAATCCTAGTACAGGGAGGCTGAGTCAGAAGGATCAAAAGCTTGAGGCCAGCCTGGGCGACTTAGTGAGATCCTGTTTCAAAATAAAAAAATTAAATAGGGCTGGGGGTGTAGCTCAGTGGTAGAGTGTCCTTTTGTTCAGTCCTCAGTACCACACACACACACACACAAAGAAAGACCACGGGGAGAGGAAGGCCCACCACCACCACCACCACCACCAACTCTGCAAGGGAGGCCCCGCGGGTCTCCCACCTGCTCAACCCTCTTGCTGAGAGCCAAGGACCCTCGCCATCAAATAGAATCATGAAATGACAGACAGATATTGTTTTAAGTCCCTAACTCACAAACAGAATACGAGAAATCTATTCTACATCTACAAATGGATGTAGTTTTTCGTCTCTGAGTGTTGAGGTGGCTTGCTATACAGTAACAGATAACCCAAACAGTAGAGTATGAGTTAGGAAGAGAGGAAATAACCACCCACAATGCGGTCACGTAAAGATGGCCATTCTTAACATGTGAACTTGGCCTTTCAGTAACTTATTTTTCCAACACTTTCCTCTGAAAACTTTCAAACATACATTAAAAAAAGTGAACAGTCCATACCCACCACTTAGATCCTACAGTCAGTACTTTCTATCCATCTATTTACCAAGACTTCTCTTTGTGTGTGTGTGTGTGTGTGTGTGTGTGTGTGTGTGTTACTGGGGATTGAACCCAGGAGCACTGTACCTCTGAGATACACCCCCAGCCTTTTTTATATTTTTGTTTTGAAACAGAGTCTCTCTAGGTTGCTGAGAGTCTCGCTAAGTTGCTGAGGCTGTCCTCGAACCTGCAATCTTCCTGCCAGCCTGGGATTACAGGCATGTACCTCCGTGCCTGGCTCTTCTCATTTTTTTGGTGCATTTCAAAGCTACAGACATCAGTACCCTTCACCCATAAACACCAGCATTCTATGCATGATGCTTTAAATAGCTGTAATAATACAATACCTGATATGTAATTTCATATCCTTCTTTATTCAATTATTTTGATACATAAACACATTCGCATGTTATGAAACTCTGTATAATTTACTTTTAATGATTGATAGTATACTAAGGGGATTATAATGTCATTTATTTTTCCATTTTGTGATTGTTTGGTATCTATGATTTTCCTATTTCCCCCCCTATTATTATAAGCTACACATCAAACACCCTCATTTCCAGGTAAATAAAAAGGCCAAAGGGCTTAACTGACTCATCTGATTTGCTCTGGGATGAGAGACAGTGGTATAATTCTTGTTAAATAATACATTTCTTTCTCTTGTGGGAGGAATAACCTTGTAGTTAAAAGCCTGTACCATGGCATCAAAGACAGCTGGTTCCATCGCTCTCCGGTTATACGCCCTGGTCAGATCCACAGCCTCGCTGATACTCCTTTATCTCACCTGTGCAATGGGAGTGGGGGCTGCATGTCCCTCAGAGTGTTCTGAAAAGATCACAATGAGATCCTTCAGGGCAAGCTCCCAGGACGATGCGATCTGCACGCACACCATTTCATCCACATCCAAGAAGTTTTAGAAACAATGATATTTACACACACCAACCCGTCACACACCAACCCGTCACACACGGGAGTCAAATGAAACAGAGCTTAATGTACCAACAGTGAAAGAGTGAAATGCCTTAGTGGTCATGAGCAGAACACTCTGATAGCAGTCAAAACAAAGATGCCCAGACGCCCAGGGCACAGTCAGCTGTGAGCACGGGCCCTGCTGCTCCCATGGTTTTCAACACCCATCCATTCTGATTGGTCAGAATGTGCTTTTCTGGTTGTTACAAATTATTATTATTATTTTTTATACTGGGGATTGAACCTAGGGGCAGTCTACCTTTGAGCTACATCCCCAGCCCTTTTATTTTTATTTTTTATTTTATTATTATTATTTTTTTGCGGTACTGGGGATTGAACACAGGGGTATTCTACCTCCGAGCTACATCCCCAGCCCTTTTATTTTTATTTTTTATTTTATTATTATTATTTTTTTTTTGCGGTACTGGGGATTGAACACAGGGGTATTCTACCTCCGAGCTACATCCCCAGCCCTTTTATTTTTATTTTTTTATTTTGAAACAGGGTCTTGCTAAGTTGCTGAGGGTCTTGGTAAGTTGCTGAATCGAGCCTTGAATTTGCGATCCTCCTATCTCAGCTTCCCAAGGACTGAGATTATAGGTGTGTGCCGTCAGGCCTGGTTTGGTTGTTGCAATTTTTTTCCTTGTGGTCCTGGGGATTGAACCCAGGTGCATTCTACCTCCGAGCTATGCCCTCAGGCCTTTTTTTTTTTTTAGTTTTTGTTTGGAAACAGTGTCTCACTAGGTTGCTGAGAGTCTCATTATGTTGCTGAGGCTGTTCTTGAACCTGCGATCCTCCTGTCTCAGCCTCCCAAGTACTGGGATTACAGGCATGTGCCACCACGCTTAGCTTGGTTGTTACAATTTTTGAGCACCACCTACTGATACAACCAAAACCAGATGGTGAGCCAGCTCAGTCCTTGGTCATATTTACTTTGGGGAGGAAAATGACACCACATTGGGAGTCCTCCAGAGATGCGTGTGACAGCAACAAGAGTCTAAGCAAGGCATACGGGTCAAGAGTCCCAGAGCAAACGTCGAATCCCGCCCCAGGAACACCTTGAGGGCCAGGGCTGGTCTGCGTGCTAGAATGGTCATCAAGTCAGGCAGTCTTAGGTAGGGAGACAAGGAGATTGGCAAGACAGAGGAGCTGGGCCTCCCAGAGGAAAGGACTGTAAGTCAAACGAGGACACTGTTGCTGCTGAGCCAGGATGAGAGGCATGTTGTGTGGACAGACAGCTCTTTTCAAAAGGGCCAGACTGGAACGGACAGGCGTATTACTCAAGAACTTGGATTCTAGTGATAAACCTTGACAACCTCATCAGGCTCACTGTCTTCATTGTTGTCATGATCATCATTATCATCAGCAACAGCAGCATCCTCAAACGGGAGAGCAAGGAGGGTCTATGCAGGATTCAGAGATGGGGTGGGTCCGCACCTGGATTACATCTGGCTAGTCCTTGCCTCTTCCTCTTGCCTCCTAAGGAAAGCAACATTCTGGGCCCCAAATGTTCTGCAGTGTTTTCTTTCTTTTCTTTCTTTCTTTCTTTCTTTCTTTCTTTCTTTCTTTCTTTCTTTCTTTCCTTCCTTCCTTCCTTCCTTCCTTCCTTCCTTCCTTCCTTCCTTCCTTCTTTTCTTTTCTTTTTTTTTTTTTACAGTACTGGGGATTGAACCCAGGGACTTCTACCTCTGAGCTACACCCCCAGCCCTATTTTTTATACTTTATTTTGAAACAGGGTCTCGCTAAGTTGCAGAGAGCCTCACTAAGCTAGCTGAGGCTGGCCGCGAACCCGGATCCTCCTGGCTCAGCCTCCCAAGTACAGGGATTACAAGCGTGCACCACCACGCCCGGCTTGCAGTGTTTTCTTTAGAGAACAAAGAGGTATGAAGCCTCCTTCCTGTTAGCCCCATAAGGTGGGAGTCATCTCACCCCTCTTCTCCATCCAACTTCTTCCTGTAAACAAGAGAACAAATCAAGAGGCTTGAGCTCAACATAAATCTACACGTAACCTAATTCAAAATTCACTCATTGGTAAAAGGCAGTAATGCCTGCCATCTTGCATTGTCTTCTCAAAAATCTCAACTCAGCTGAGCGTTTTGGCGCACATCTGTAATCCCAGTACTTGGGAAGCTGAGACAAGAGGATCACAGATTCCAGGATAGCCCCAGCAACTTAGTGAGGCTCTCAGCAATTTAGTATGACCCTGTTTCCAAACAAAAAATAAGCCAGGCGTGGTGGCGCATGCTTGTAATCCTAGTACTTGGGAGGCTGAGATAGGAGGATCCGGGTTCATGGCTAGCCTCAGCTACGTAGTGAGGTCTCCGCAACTTAGTGAGGCCCTATTTCAAAATAAAGAATAAAAAATAGGGCTGGGGGTGTAGCCCGGAGGTAGAATGCCCCTGGGTTCAATCCCTGGTACTGCCAAAAATAAATAAATAAATAAATAAATAAATAAATAAATAAATAAATAAAAGGGCTGGGGATGTATCTCTGAGGTAGAATGCCCCTGGGTTCAATTCCCAGCACCCCCCCCCCCAAATCTAAACTCACTTGGTCAAGTATTAGGACACTCCCAATTCTGGTCCTTAAGTAGCAACAAATCCCAAACTTTCCAGAGATATTTACTGTTCTCAGCTAAGAATTTCTTTTTTTCCTTTCATCCAAATTCTCCAGGGAACAGAGTAGGGATGGGTCAGGAAAGAGAGAGATCAATGTGAAGTGTAGAGGCTGGCGGCTAATGGCCTTTAGATTGCAAAGACTGAGTAAACAGATTCAGCACACTGATTCAACATATTAATTGTTTGTTAACCTTTGTCTAACCTTTAGGAAGCCCCTGAATGTGTGGATTTAAAACCCAGAGTACACTTGAGGTATTCCCAGGCCATAACCCACTTTTGCGAGGTGTTAAAACTCATTAATTTTCTGTTGAAGCTGGGCAGGAGAGGGGGGTTTGAGGGAACAAAGCATACGAAATCGAGAACTAATCAAGCAAATTAATGTATGCAGAAGGCTCTCTCCCAGGCTTGCAGAAATATCCATTTGTTACCTATATAAGCTGTAATTACATAAAACGCAAGCGATTGCGAGATAGAGTGTGATTTAAGGGTTGAGAGAGCAAACATAATAACAATGGCGTAATCCTAATAGCCATCATCACTCTAATAACGGCCCTTGGCTAGCGCCCCCGTTTAGGGATCTCTGAGTATGTTAGCCACATTAATTAATCCTCTTGCCGTTTGGGAGGGAGGGTGGCTCAGACCATTACCTGCTCTTATCTCAGGTGAGAGAGGAGGACGCCAGAGCTGGGAAGCTATGGAATCCGTTCCCCAGCCCACCCCCTGCCCCTGGGCCCAGGCGAGCTCTGAGCTGGAAGCCAGCTCTGGGCCAGCAGGTCATGGCTTGGTTCTGTCTTGCTTGGATCTATGATGCTTGAATGAGAAGAACGGATCGCCCATCTCTAAGTAACGGAACCATTCGGTCATTCCGCTAGTACTCTTCACTTTAGGAGAAACCCTAAGGGGCTGTTTGGTCCACCTCAAGGTCTACCTCCCCCGATGGCCATTGCCTGCCTCGTCCTTCAAGCCCTAGAGAAACAGATGGCTGATTCTTTGGGTCCCCTGGGCATCTAAACAGTGACATCTGGGACTGTCTTTCTGTCTTCTGATGTTGAACCCCACTGACGGTGATGCCACGATGGTGCCTGGTCCTGAGTATTCTGTCTTCCCCACTGTCCTAAGGCTGCAGGTCCTCCCCTCAAGGCAGGGAGCTGTATGAACACTTAGACCACCTCATTTTGATTAGTTTGCAAAAAGTCAACCCCTGTAGCCTGGAATGGTGTACACACCTGTAATCCTAGTACTTGGGAGGCTGAGACAGGAGGATCACAGGTTTGAGGTCAGCCTCAGCAATTTAGCAAGACCCTCAGCAACTTAGCGAGGCCCTGTGTCAAAAATAATTTTTGTGTGTGTGGTACTGGAGATGGATCCCGGGGTCATTCTACCTCTGAGCTATATCCCCAGTTCTATAGCCTTATTATTATTATTATTTTTTGGTACCGGGGGTGGAACCCAGGGGCCTTCTACCTCCAGGCTATACTCCCAGCCCTATTTTATTTATTTATTTATTTATTTTGCGGTACCGGGTATCGAACCCAGGGGTGTTCTACACCCGCGGCCCTATTTTTATACTTTATTTTGAAACTGGGTCTTGTGAAGTTGTGGAGGGCCTCACTAAGTAGCTGAGGCTGGCTGCGAACCCGGATCCTCCGGTCTCCGCCTCACAAGTACTGGGATTACAAGCATGCGCCACCAAGCCCGGCTAGCCCTATTTTATTTTTTATTTGGAAACAGGGTCTCGTTAAGTTGCAGAGGGCCTCACTAAGTTGTTGAGGCTGACTTCAAACCTGCTATCCTCCTGTCTCAGCCTCCCAAGTACTGGGATTACAAGTGTGTGCCACCACGCCTGGCTCCTATAACCCTATTTTATTTTTTATTTTGGAACAAGGTATGACTAAGTTGTGGAGGGCCTAAGTTGCTGAGGCTTGCAGAGAACCTGCGCCGGGCGTGGTGGCACACGCTTGTAATCCCAGTACTTTGGGAGGCGGAGACTGGAGGATCCGGGTTCGCGGCCAGCCTCAGCTCTCTCTCTCTCTCTCTCTCCCCCCCTCCCTGTCTCTCTCTCTCTCTTTCTACTTAGTGAGGCCCTCCGCAACTTCATGAGACCTGGTTTCAAAATAAAGTATAAAAAATAGGGCCGGGGGTGTAGCGCAGAGGTAGAACACCCCTGGCATCACAAGCGTGTGCCACCATGCCCGGCCTCAAAAATAATTTTTTTTTTGTGGTACCGGGTATTGAACCCAGGGACGTTCTACCTCTGCGCTACAACCCCGGCCCTATTTTTTATACTTTATTTTGAAACTGGG